>LTAE01012286.1:0-14045 GCA_001647135.1 Pontederia paniculata
TTTACAGGGCCCGATGGGTTCCACAGGCAGACCCTACATGCGTCCTGCGTGGCTCGTCGGAGGAGGACATTGCTCACCTTTTCTTCACCTGCCCCATTGCTTCAGAGACATGGGGTCGATTGGGACTCACAGACATTGCCTATTCCGGAGTTGCGGCATTTTGGGACTCGCTTAGAGCACAGGGGACACATGATGGCACCGGGTGGCGGCGGTCGTGGGCTCTTAGCCTGGCCACGACATGGGCGATATGGCTGCAGCGTAACCGCACCATCTTTGAGGGAGAGCGATGCTATGTAGAGAATATTGTTCATCATGTATCCATATTGATTAGCGAGTGGGGTTTTGGCTAATCATTGACTACAACGACCGAGCGTGGGGCCAGGTGGGTAGGGCCTGGCTTACCGGCCATATCACCCTCGGGTCCGTTGGCAGGTCAGGTGGTTGCATCATAGGGTGGCACGGGGACACTTTTGACATTCTAGACTCCTAGGCTGAGAGATTCTCTATCTCTGTACTTGCCCGAAGGAAGGATGATGGACATCAGTACCTCCTTTCTTGCGTCTATGGCCCAATCACAGCAGCACTAGGTAGTTCACTCTGGGAGAAGCTCCATGCGGCTCGTGCACCTCCCTGACGGACAGTGGTTGCTTGGTGGTGACTTCAATGTCACTCTTGACATTGATGATCATCCGCTCCCGAGGCGAGGTAGAGACTCAGGTGCTGAGCAATTTCAGGACTTCATTGAATCTCGATCATTGGTGAACTTCCCGCCAACGAACTGTAGGTTCATATGGAGGAGATCAGCATCATCATCGGCACGATCGAGGCTCGATCAAGATCGTCGAGGAACACCAACTGGCGGATGTACAGGCCATGGACAGACCTTTTTTGGACCACACACCTCATGTGGTGATCTAATGAAAGGTCAACACATTGGCTCGTACTTCAAATTTGAGCGTTCATGGCTCCTCGAGGAGGGCTTCACGACAAGGTAGTTGCATAGGGGCACGCCACCCCTTAGGCAGGATCTGCAGCAAGGACCCTAACCAATAGGCTTGCTACCCTTCACGACCTTCTCAAACGATATGACGACAGATCTAGGAGGTCAAGGTCAAACGGCGCACAAATGCCTTAGCAGTCGTCTATCGCCTTGACTCGGTGAAGAACTCTTGCAACCTCACCATGGAGGAGATTGTTGAGAGGAGGTACCAATAGGCGGTGATCCAAACAGAAGATAAGGTGGAGATCCAGTGGAGGCAACGCTCTCGCCAGACATGGCTTCGAGAGGGTGATGTCAACACCAAGTTCTTCCACCTTTACGCGAGCGGACGGAGTCGGTCCAATAGGATAGATCAGATTGGGATACATGGATCGACCATCACAGCCCATACTCAAATTGGGGCTGCCATCGCATCACACTGTAAGGAGGCCTCGAGGAGACCGTCGTCAGCCAAATGGAGGTGGTTCGAATCGAGACCTCCCCCATCCCATCTTTCTCATGAGCACCTTTCTTTTTTGTCACATGTCATCATTGAGACAGAGATCATGCAAGCCCTATGGGATCTCAACGAGGAGAGTTCTCCAGGGCCATATGGTTTCCCATTTTTCTTAAAGGAAGTTCTGACCCATGCTGAGGGAGGACGTCATGGCGGTCATTTAGGAGTAAACCAACAAGAATCGCAGTATTGAGCGTCTCAAAGCGCATGTTCAAAGACTGAGAGGATCGACGATTATCGACTAATTGCCCTATCCAATACCATCTATCTCACAATGACCAGTGTATTGGCGAATCGGTTGAGGGAGACTCTTGATGACTTGATCCACCAAGTGCAATCAACATTCATCAGCGGTCGCTCTATCATCGACACTACCGCTTCTGAGATCACAACGTGATGATGCACGGGGAAATGTGGCTTCCTCTGGAAGGAAATCAAGGCTTATGACTTTTGTGGCACTCTATGTAGATTTGTGGTTTCCCAGCGACTTGGATCTATTGGATGAAGCGTTGTATGACCACGATGTCTTTCATAGTCCTTGTCAATGGTCAATTGGCAAGAGGCTGGTTGCAACCACAAAGAGGGGTCAGGTGGGAATGCCCCCTCGTGCCTATTATCTTCATGCTAGCCATGGACACATTAGCCATATGCACTTTTCATCATGTCATACCAGCATCATTAGTCGATTCTCCATAGCTTGAGAGAGACAGTTTGGTTCCCCTCCTCCAGTATGTAGATGATGCACTTTTTCATCAAGGATTCGGTCATGAAGGCCCGACGAACAGCGATTATGGTGGTTCATTCGGATTAGCGTCAACTTTACAAATAAACATGCTAGGTAATCCTTCATCCCCTTTGGCATGGTGGCAGAGGAAACAAGCCGATGTAGTGAGGAGCTATGCACACCCATTAGCACCTTACCGATCACATACTTTAGGTTACCACTATTAGACAAATGCATTGGCTCTCGCAGCTAGACCCCGGTCGTTGAGCGAATGGAGCACAAGCTACATGGTTGAAGTTCGAGATTACTATCACGAGGGGGTCGTCTGACCCTCTTGAGATTCCTCGCTCCCCACCTACTATATGTCAGTCTTGCAGATGCCAGCATCAGCGGAATGTCGCATAGACACTTTGAGGAGTAGGTTCTTTTGGCGTGGTTGCGGAGCTGACACGTTAGGGATGCACATGGTAGCCTAGGGAGATATGCCACCAATATCTCCCTTTTGGCGAGGAGTTGCCACCATTATCCCCTAGATGTGGCCTTTCTTCCATGCTTCCTTAGGCTCCAGGGTCGATTTACCTTTTGGCATCATTAGTGGTTACCAGGTGACACACTAGCCTTGTGCTTTCCCACTCGCGACAGATCCAGCAATAGTAGTTTTGCAGTATTGAACAGCATCAGGCGCACAGGATGGCGGCACATGGACTTTGCAATTCTGGTCGGCCTTATCGGACCAGCGCTTTAAGGAGCTCCTCATACTCCTAGATCGGATTTCGGGGTATCATCCAGACGACTCCAGAGCAAATTGTTGGCTATGGGTTTCTGATCACTACTATACTCGGGGAGTTTATAGACAGTTACTTTCGGGTGGTAGACTACCAGAGAGCATCAATATCGACTGCACACGCATATGGCGCATGCACACTCGCTTTAAAATCAAGATTTTCACTTGGCTGTTAAGGCGGAGTAGGATCCTCACTAGAGTATACAGGGGCAAGTGGGTGCATGACATATAGGTCATGACATGAGGATGATATGATTCATCCATGCTTCGACCATGGGATGGATGTCCCCTGCTTCTGGACCTTGCAGGTGAGAAGAATGATGCTGCTAAAGACGATGGAGTTGCTCATGATCAACGACACATAGAAAGTGGGTCTTGTCTTAAAGTTCTTTTTAAGTTATGTCTGGTTCTCTTTCAATTATGTTAAAGACTATTTTTTTTTTTTTGAGGAAAAGGAGGATGATTAACCAGTATGTTAATCATCCACACATGAGATTATTTCATTAATAATAAGTTGAGCATTACAGAAGACAAAAGAGTGAAGGGAAATTAGCGAAATGGTCTAAACTAAGTCCATTCTTTGGTGAGATAGGTTGCATGAGCCTTGATATTCTCAACATAACAATGAGCTCCCTAGAAAACGACCCTATTTCGCTGCAACCAAAGTGCCCATAGTATAGCGAAAATCTTGGCTCGTGCCTTCTTAGTTCTGTAGATGACAACCGGTGGTGGAGAGCCTCCAGTCCTAAAGGATGTNGAAAACGACCCTATTTCGCTGCAACCAAAGTGCCCATAGTATAGCGAAAATCTTGGCTCGTGCCTTCTTAGTTCTGTAGATGACAACCGGTGGTGGAGAGCCTCCAGTCCTAAAGGATGTCCAGAATGCTTCCTCAGATTCACAGCTGAGCCAAGTGATGCTTGCTTGATTCCAGGTTTCCTTGGCAATAGGACATTTGAAGAAGAGATGGTCTGTGTTCTCAGCCTCACCAACACATAGCTTACAATCAGAAGGGGCCCCTGGCAGCCATCGAGTCCGGTATGAGGCAGTGAGGAATGTTAAAGACTAATTATGGCCTTCAAGCAAGTGATGTACGTTTTATTCAAGTTGTTAGTGACCTTTTATGGACAATGTATGGTTATGTCTAATGTCAAGTTTATGAATTAAGTCTTCTACTAATTCTTTTCTCGTATTGTCTATGTCTTATGTTTTACTCTTATTCTCGTATCTGTTGACTACAAGTCAAGGTTTATTGTCTTGTACCGTCCCAATGACTGCTTGCATGTGGCGGATAGCAATTTGTATACGTGGCCTGGCGAGGCACGTTTTCGAGGCATTACAAGGAGAAATGCTATATTGAGAATATTGTACACTGCACATCTTCATTGTTTAGAGAGTGGAGACCTGGATAGTAAATCTTTTTGTTTTTTTAGGGAACCTACCGACTTGCTAGTCATCCTTCTCTTCCCTCAAAAAGAAAAAAAAACAATTTATAGGTATCCCACACACATTTGTACATTCCTTATTTCGGTTTTAATACATATTGATAGCTACTACACTTTGTAGTCATCCTTTCCTATTTCAAGAAAAAAGAGATAGGCATATCCTTTCAGAATAAGAAATTTGTAAGATCCAATAAAATAGTATAGTGTTGGATGTTGAGGTTCATTCAGTCCACTTGAAACTGTTAGCCTATCATTACAGGATTCTATTGAACAGTTATAGTTTCGCAGTTACTTTGACCATAGACTCCCTTAGTCCTTTTTTTTTTGAAGGGCTGCCTTAGTGTATTTTATATATTTTTGTGAAACTGGATGTGTGAATCAATCCCATTAGCAACATGGACAATACATTTTTAAGCTCACAAATCATTCCACATTATAAATTAAAATTGGAATAGGAAGAAGAGCCTTACCACATCATTGATGTCCATTGGCTGATGCAGTTTCCCATCGGTGGGCCAGTTAATACTGTGAAGTGAATTTGTAGCTGAATGTGCTCCACTTTCTACTGCAGCTTCTGCAGAGAGAAACACCAAAGACTTTCCATCTGGACTGCGACAGTGTAAATCAAGTATTTATTCACGTGGAACTATGCTAAGTAGGTCAGCTTCAACTAGGGCATGGCAAAGAAGGATGTCTGATGCATTGTTGAGGATTTATTGGCCATGAAGTAGCTAGACTATAATTAATAGAAAAGAGAAACCAACAAAAGTTGAAGCAAAAATTCAATTAATGGTCATGAAGTACTACTACAATTAGAATCATCTCTCATTATCATCTATTGCAAAGTACATTGGTCATTATAAAGAATCATGCACAGTAACCTTCATTTGCACTCAAGTTGGCAAATCTGCCCATATGCACTACATGTTCATGTATGGAAAGTATAAAAAAGAAATGTTCATGAATATGACATGCATAGATGCCTGTTATTTTCTAGAAAGGCATATGCATGTTATTATATTTACAGATAGTATGATATGCTTTAGCATGAAGAAAACAGTCTAGCAAAAAAAATAGCAAACTGACAGGCCATTAAAAGGATAAACTATAATGAATTGGTGTTATCAACTCATTGCAACCAAAGAAGTTTGATGCTTGAAGCTTTAATTGAAGAACAACTGAGGTATTTAACAGCTATATACTTGAGCAGTGCATTTCAGAGAATGGGCGTCAAAAATAAAATATAAGGTCATACATCTACATAAACGAGTGGAAAGATAATATTGCATGTTCAAATAAAAATTGTGTACAGGAATCCAATTGTAGAAAGAATAAAACAAACATATGATTATGGATGTTTCGACGCCAAAGAAATTATAAAGCATATTTCATGATTCTTTTTTAAGGCATTTAGCTAAAAGAGATTGATATATTAGGATTAAGTGAAATAGTCTACAACCTGAACCTCGGAAAAAATGCGCTACTTAAGCCATGGGTTAGAATCTGCGCAGTTGCATGGCCATCTGTTTCCTCTCTGCAGAGTCATAAATTCACATTAACCAAAGCTATCAGTGGTCAACAATGGCCTACATGTGCTAAAACAGAATCAACATCAATAAATATTATCCGAAGACAAAGGTAATTTTTCACAGATTACAAGCAACATCATACTCACTTATTGGGAACAACAGTAGGTTTTAATTCCTTGAAAGGCGAGTCGATTGCGTACAAGGCACAAGGCCTATTGTAACAATATTTAATCCCAAGCTTTCTAGGGGTACTTTGAGGTCCATTCTCTGCTGGCCATCCAACAAACACCAAGGATGAATTACTCCCATCGGAAGATGATGGAGCCCACACAACTTGGCCGACACTTAAACATTTTGGAATGCCATCAACAACTCGCACTTTTCCACTGGAGAGCACAAAGAAGTTGAATTTGTTATTTTATAAGTCTTTTATTGACAGATATTTAGCGAGATACAATGATAAATGAGAACTATCACCTGTTAACATCAACAACAAAAAGTGAAGGTTGCCTTTTCGTTGAGTAGGTCTCACCCCAGTCCTCCTCCCAGTCACCCTGACCTTTCCAGCTACCACAATCTTTCTCGCTAGATCCTTCATTCCTAAATCCTTGATTGTCAAATACTGGCTTGGGTTCAGGCGGCTCCTCAGCAACATAAGCAATGAGAGATTCGTCATGGTTCCAGGAAATTCCCTCAAACCTTTTTTAACAGCATAAATTAGAAGAATAATCACAAGAAAAAGGAAAAAACTTTCCACACTAAAATTACCATCCGTCGGTATAAACAGATCCGTGAACTGACACCGGGATATGTATTTCCTTCTCCACCATGGCCTGACACCAGATTTCGAGCCGGGTAGGAGAATCACCTTCCTTGTTCCGCACCACGAGGAGCTTCGAACCCGAGGGCGATGGCACGACTGCCGCGGCCGCCGTCATCTCCACAGGGAATGGAGACCACTGGAACTCGACAGCACCTTTCCCATCCCTCGAAATCTGAGAAGAAAGGACCATCGCCCTCCTCTTGTTGGCCAGCAGGTTCGGCTGCCCCACCGAGAACATCGCTTGCGAGGTGTTCGCTGCATCGACGCAAAGAAAACAACGTCAAGCCCCGGACCTCGACCCCCTCAATCATCTCCTATGTTACTTAAAGGAAGGAACAATTAACCATCGTCCGATACCAGCATCGGACTTGAAGACCCAAGCCTTATCGATGGTGGGGACGCTGGTGAACTCCAGGAGCAGCTTGGACTGTGAAGCGTACTCCTCGGCGGTCGCGCTGTCGACTCCGAACGCCGGCGCATCTTTGCCGGTGGCGGAGGAGGAGGCGCGATTTGCCGGCGCTTGCATGGCCTCCAAGGACACGGACGTGAAGAAGGAGGCTAGGGTTCTGTAACTGGTGCGCAGGCACGGAGGGGGAGAGGAGTAGTAGGAGAAGGTGTGGAAGTGGAAGTGATGAAGGATGGTGGAGGAGACGTAAGAAGTGGTGGCGGAAGATGTCAAGGTAGCGGCCATTAAGATTTTAGCCTCTTAGGTTTGGTTCCCACTAATAGATTCCGATCTTTGTTTGACCAATCACAAAATTATTAATCACTTCTAAAATGTGTCACAAATTATGATTCGCAGTATCTTTTTCTCTGTTTTACTTTTAATAATTTATTAACTTGTGCTATGCACGAATATTTATAGAAATTATTGTCAAATTTGATAATCCTATTAATTATTTAATTCTAATATAAAGTTGACATGAAAAAATGAATAAATATTTATTGTATAAAATAAAAAAATAACAAACATAACTATTATAACTTAATTTTCATAATTCAATTATTCAAATTCTAACAGGAAAATCTAATATGAAAACAAAAATTTCTTAAAAAATATAAGTTGAAATAAAAATATGAAAATAAAGATGTATTATTTTCTAAGTCAATTCAATCTCCTCTACATTTTAATAATTTAAATTCAAATATAAGATTTTATAAACTATATATTTATTCTTTAAATATACTTTTTCAAAAGAATTTGTTTGAGAAACTATGAAGACTAACTATGAAAATATAATATATTTGAAATTTTAAATATTTACCCTTGTTAAACCTTTAAAAGTAATAAGTATTTCAACGCTTTTTAATGGAACAAATATTCTCGAATGATAAATTAATTTTTTACTCCCATTAAATTATGAGTTGGACTATTTTTAGATAATGGTTATTTTTTTTAGGAAAAAATATAATCTATAAAATAATTATAAATTATTTTGCCTACTTAAAATTCATCATCATCATCATCACATCATCATCATCATCATCATCATCATCATCATCATCATCATCATCATCATCATCATCATCATTATTATTATTATTATTATTATTATTATTATTATTATTATTATTATTATTATTATTATTATTATTATTATTATTATTATTATTATTATTATTATTATTATTTATTATTATTATTATTATTATTATTACTATTACTATTATTATTATTATTATTTCTAGGGTACTTTTTATTTTAAAATCAGAATGTTAAAATTGTCATAATTTTTTGTTGGGATTCTTTAAGAAAATAATTCTCTTTTCTAGTAATAATTCTAAAATTAATAATAATTTTACTTCACTATTTTTAAATAATTATTAGCTGAGAATTACAATTTTAAGTTTTCTTAATTTACCTCAATTAAGACTCTTAAAAATAACAATGAATTTCTTACTTTTTTATATTTCTTATGGAGCAAATATTCTGAAATTATTAATAAATTAAAATTTCATCTTCTTAATAATTTATTTAGAATTCTTTTTAAATTATTATTGGTGTATTATTTTTCTATTTTTTCAGAAAACAATAATTCGTAAATCAATAAAAATAATTTTCTTAACTTACTTGAATTAGAACTCGTTTATAATGATTATTTAAAATATTCAGTACACTACTAATATAATACCTATTTAGATGATCTTTTTGTTAGTAGATAATGTGCCATATTTTCTTATTTTTCTTAAGTTAGGATTTGTTTATTTTTCTTAATTTCAAATTTGTCTAAATTTACTTTGTTAGGATTCTTTAAAAAAACTCTTTTTTTAAGTAGTAACTAGTCTATTTACCTATGTGATGCATGGATATTACAAAATTATAATATAAATATGAATTATCTCAACTAAATTATCATAAGATATAATTTTAGTCTTTACGTAAAGTATTTATTTTGTAACAAATACATAATTAATTAATTTGTTATATCCCAATTCAATAATTATGTCAAAAAATAAAAATGGAGAATAAATATTTATTGAATAGAATGAAAATTAACAAACATAGCTATCATAATTCAATTTTCATACTTCAATTATTCAAATTCTCCAAGTAAAATTTAACATCAAAACAAAAAAAATTACAAAAAATAAGTTAAAATAAAAATTTGAAGATTAAGATTTATTATTTTCTAAGTCAATTCATTATCTCCTTTGTTTAATGACATAAATTCAAATACAAAATTTTATAAACTATAATAAAAAATTAAAATAATTTATATAAAAAATATAAAAAAAATCTTATTAAAATATAAATAAATATGTCGCACTAAAATATTCAGTAATGGATATAATTTTATTATCATTATTATATTCACTTAAAAGTATAATTACTTAATTATATAAGAATAAGCTCATGATGATTTGAATTCCAAAACTATATAATAATAAAAATACAACTTAAATAGATATTTAATGTACTTCTATCGATTTAATACATAAAAACTTATTTCTTGCATTAAAATATTTATCATTATTAGACATTTATAAATACATAATTTATTCTTTTAAAAAAATAAAATGTAATAAAATATATTTTATAATGTATTTGACTTTGCTCTCATTTAAAATAAATAATAATTATTTTCTGATAAACCATATTTTTAAAACAAGTATATAAATTTAATTTCTTCTTAAAGTTACTCAAAATAATTATTATATCTTGGGATGTTTAATTTATTTCTTAATTGTTAGTGTACTCATTATTTTGAATTATAAATTTAACATTTTAACTTACTTTAGTTAGGGCTCTGTAAAAATAATAATTGTTTTCTTAATTTTTTATTTCTCTATGGAAAAAATATTGTGAAAATATTACCAATTTAAAATTTTAATCGTTTCTTAATAATTTATTTGAGTTAGGACCTCTTTTGAATAATAGTTTAGGATTAAAATATTGAATTATCTTAATTTACTTTAAATATGAGTCTTAAAAATTAAAATAATTTCTTCTTTTTTTATTTTCTTATGGAGAAATTTTTTTAAAAAAAATTAATAAATTAAATGTTAATCTTTTTTTTAGTAATTTATTTGACCACTCCTTCAAATAATTATTAGTTTCTTTAAACAATTGCTAGTTCAGAATTAGAATTTTGATTTTCTTTTTCTTAATTTAATTTATTTA
Source organism: Pontederia paniculata (assembly GCA_001647135.1). NCBI lineage: Eukaryota > Viridiplantae > Streptophyta > Magnoliopsida > Commelinales > Pontederiaceae > Pontederia > Pontederia paniculata. The sequence goes on from LTAE01012286.1 coordinate 10,422, forward strand.
GGACTCTGAAAAATAATATTTTTTAAATATTTTTATGGAGCAAATATTCTAGAAATATTATTAAATTAATATTTTAATTTTTTTAATAATTTACTAGAAACTTTTTTTAAATGATTATTAGTTTATTACTTTTTTCTACGCGGACAATAATGCTGAAACTAATGATAAATTAAATTTAAATTTAGAACCTTTCTATTACTAATATGATAATTATCTAGATTATTTTTTATTAGTAATCAATGTGCCAAATTTTCTTATTTTCTAAGTTGAGATTCTTTTAAAATAATGATTATTTATTTAATCTCTTTAAAATAATTATTTTAAAAAATTATACAAATAATTTTGGTGTGACACGTGGGTAAGTCTTTATTTGAAATAATTATTTAGATTATTTTTATTAGTAATTAATATGCCTTGTTCTCTTATTTTTAAGTTGATGTGTGTGTACTTTTTATTTTAAATCAAATTTTCTTCATTTATTATGTTAGGATTCTTTAAGAAAACAAATCATTTTCAATAATAATTGTAATATTCATAATAAATTTCACTTCACTATTTTAAATAATTATTAGTTGAGGATTGCAATTTTAAATTTTCTTAATTTATCTTAGTTAATACTCTTAATAATAAAAACTAATTTCTTAGTTTTCTTCTATTTTTTTTCATCGAGAAAATATTCTGGAAATATCAACAAATTAAAATCTTATCTTCTTAATAATTTATTTAGAATTATTTTTTATTTTTTTTATTTTATTGTTTTTTCACGGACACAATAATTCATAAAGTAATAAAATAATTTTCTTAATTTATTTGACTTAGAACTCATTTATAATAATTATATTTAAATATCTAGCACATTACTAATATAATAACTATTTAGCTGAACTTTTATTAATAATTAACTAGTCTAATGCACAGATATTATAAAAAATATAATATAAATATTTGATTACCATAACATATAATTGTTGTGTTTATGTAAAGTAATTATTTTGTATGAAATAAAATAAATAGTTAGCTCGTATCGTCTTATGTTCCAATTCAATATCCTTTCAAAAACACAACCGGAGAATGAATTTATTCAATGGAATTAAATTAACAAACATAACTATCATAATTCAATTATTCAAATTTTAAAGTAACACTTAATATTAAAATTAAAAAAATACAAAAATAAGTTAAAATAAAAAAAAAAGTGAAGATTTATTATTTTGTAAGGCAATTCATTATCTCCCTTGTTTAATAACTTAAATTCAAATGTAAAATTTTATAAAGTACAATGATAATTAAAATAATTTATTCAATAAAAACACTAAAATGTCTTATTAAAAAATAAATATATATATTGCGGAAAATATTCAATAATTAATATAATTTTATTATTATTTTCTCACTTAAAAGTATAAATTACTCAATTATGTAAGAATAAGTTACTGATGATTTTAACTCAAACACAATAAAAAATAACTTATATAGATATCTAATGTAGTTCTATGGATATCTTTTCTATGTATAAACTTATTATTTTGCACCAAAAAACTATCTATATTAGACATTTATAAATATATATTCTTACTAAAAAAATTAAAAAACATAATAAAATATAATTTAATATTTTTTTCTTCTTGAGTTTGTACTCATCTAAAATAAATAACAATTATTATTTGATAGACCATTATTTCATTAATAATTCTAAATGTAAATTTAAATTCTTCTTAAAATTACTTTAAAATAATTGTTATATATTTGTCTGTTTAATGTATTCCTTAATTGTTAAAGTATTGTTTATTTTGAATTATAATTTATTTTTTTGAATTTACTTTATTTAGCATTCTTACAAATAATATTTATTTTCTTAATTTTTTATTTCTCCATGCGGAAACATTGTGAAACTATTAATAATTTAACATTTTAATCTTTTTAATAATTTATTTTAATCTTTTTAATTTAATATGTAAGTACTTATTTTAAACATTTACTAGTTTATTAATAATTTATAATATAAATATATGAATTATCTCAACTCAATTATCATAACATATTTTTTTATCTTTGCATAAAGTTTTTATTTTGTAAAGAAAAATAGTTAACTTGGATCGTCGTATATCACAATTTGATAATTCTATCAAATAAAAAATAGAGAATATATTTATATTTATTGAATAGAATGAAAATTAATAAATTTAAATATTATAATTCAATTGTTCAAATTTTAACGGTAAAACTAAAAGTAAAAATAAAAAATCACAAAAAAAGTTACTATGAAAATATGAAGATTAAGATTTACTACAACGACAATTAAAATGAAAATTCAATCTCCTGTGTCTTTCATAACTTAAATTCAAATGTAAAATTTTATAAATTACAACAACAATTACATTGTTTTATACAATAAAAATTAAAAAAAGCTTTATTAAAATATCAAAAACATGTTGCACTAGAATATTTAGTAATGAATATAATTTATTTTTTTATCCATTAAAAGTTTAAATTATTTAATTATGTAAGATCAAGTTAATGATGATTTTAACTCAAACACTATAATAATAAAAATATAGCTTAAATAGATATCTAATGTAATTTTATGGATATTTTCTATATCTATAAACTTATTATTTTGAATCGAATAATAACTATATTAGACATTTACAAATATTCCATTTTTTTGAAAAATAAAATTTAATAAAATATAAATTATAGTTACTTGAGTTTTTACTCATTTAAAATAATAATAATTTTTTGATGAACCATAATTTCATAAATAATTACATATTTTAATTTATTTTTTTTTAAATTCTAGTTTAAAATGTAGCATATTTTTTATGTTTAATTTATTTGTTAATTGTTAATGTACTCTTTATTTTGATTTACAAATTAATATTTTTTAAATTTACTTTAGTTAGTATTTTTTTTTTAAATAACAATTATTTTCTTAGTTTCTTATTTCTCCATGGAGTAAATACTGTGAAATTATTAATAATTTTATTTTTTTTAATATTGTATTTGAGTTAGGGATTCTTTAAAACAATTATTAGTTTAGGATTAAAATTCTGAATATTCTTGATTTACTTTAGTTATTTTTCTATAATTATCTCTAATTTGTCTTTAGAATTTAAATTTACCTTTTAGAGTTTGAACTTTAATGAATTTTGAGTATTTTCGTACAATTCTGATTGTCACGAAAATCGATATGTAGTTCTAACATGTCCTATCGTGCGTCTAGAGAAATTGACATAATTTTTCACGCATTCTATAACGTCTTTATGGTCGTGCGTGAGAGAACACATAATATTTCGGATAAGGATCAAATTCGGCACACAATTCCGTCGAGGTTGCTTTGTGGACGGGCAAAATTTTGTTGAATCTAGGATTCCGAGAGTGTTTTGATTATCACAAATTTGTAAGGGAACTTAGTTTGTACTGATGGACTTGTTGAGTTGAATTCTGTAACAAGTTGATTCAAGTTCAGAAATTGTTAGGTCGACCAAAGTTAAAAGAATGGACGACCTATACACATGGAAGACATCTCAGAAGAAGCATATGTGTGCCGCGGTCGTCTTAAGGATATAAAGAGGTCGACCGATAATGAAGGAGGATGTATGGAAAGGGATCAGGGGTTGACCG
>LTAE01012287.1:0-14044 GCA_001647135.1 Pontederia paniculata
TGATAATATTGACGCCACATACTTATCAGCAAATCCGATATTTCATGCGCGCACAAAGCATATCGAGGTTGATTATCATTTTGTTCGTGATGAGGTCTCCAATCGTCGTCTTGTTGTTCGCTTTATCTCTTCCAAAGACAATCTTGCAGATATTTTAATCAAGTCACTTTCTGGTGCTCGCTTTCAGTTCTTACGGAACAAACTCAGGCTTCGATCCAGAGAAAGCTGAGTTTGCGGGGGCGTATTAGATAATCTAATCTTATCATTTGTAAAGATTTAATATTATCCAGATCTGTTATTATCCAAATTTGATATTATCTAGATTTGTATTTATCTAGATTAGTTTAGATTAGATGATCTTCTTTAATTAGATTAGATAGACATTGATGGTTATCCATCTGATCCTTTTATGTACTATATATAGATGTACAGCCTCACTAGAATCAATACAAAAAATATTTTTTCCACTCTACTCTTCTAACACGTAATAAGTTCAAACAGATTAAAGAAACCCTTTAAGTAATTATTTATAACGTTCTTTTATTTCATATATAGCTACACCGTATATTCCAGTACTCGGTCATACCGTTGAATCATTCGGTCTTTGTACGTACCAATTTGTAGGTACCACGTACAAAATAATAAAAAAAACAAACATCACGACCCCAAAATAAGAACAAGAACAAATGTAACTCCACCCCATCTTAAATAGACACGTAAACATGCATGGACTATAAAAAGTGCAAAGATACAACTCACGTACAAGCTGAAAATGAAGAACCAAAGTACAGACCTGCTGAGCAATCACACCATCTCAATCACACTTCATGGTCCTACATAATTTTTGTGCATGAAAAAAAGATGCCCAACTAGCGACGACCAGAACACAATTATTACTATTACTACTAATATTATTATGGATCATATATATATAAGTAAACGTACGAAGATCAATCAAATGATCCATGAGATCATAAACATTAAATTGCATGCAGAGGAGGGTTAAGTGCTAGCGCCGGCGAGCGGCAGTCTCCCTCTGGGCATTGAAGTAGACCGCAGCGACGGGAAGGCCGAGGTTGTTGTCGGCGGCGAAGCTACGAGTGTTGAAGCCGTCTCTGGACACCGGCGAGGAGACACACTGCCTTCTGCTCTGCTGGAAGAGGACGAAGACGAAACGGTGTATGCCGATGTTTGGCCTTGGGCTCTCGTAGGTCACCACCTCCCTCCCTGTACGTATATTTATAATTGTAATATTGATCATATTAGGTTTTCTAATTTCGTCTGAATTGAGACAATTAACAAAAATAAAGTATATATATATGCCCTTTCATTTATGTACACAATTTACCAAGTATCCTTTCATTTCCTTATATGAATATTTAATAATTCATAGTTTTGCGCTATAATGTACTGATTGTGAATAAAAAGTTCTTTTTATTATTAGAATAATTAAAAGAGAAGAGTCCCACCAAAAGAAGCATCAGTTGTGCCAGGAATATCGGTCACAATCCTGCACAAACAGCAATATTTAAAATCAGAAAAGAAAGTCAGTCACATCTGCCACATTACCAACATTAATATCATGACTCAATGAAAAACAGAAAGTATCTAGACTCTAAATTAATGCAGATGATATTCACCAGTGAACGTGTTCCCGGAGGTAGGGATCACTAGGGCCTGGTACATCTGGGTCTGTCATGACCTGAAATGAATGTGTCATGCTTATATAGAAGATAAAATGATGATCATGATCAAATAAGTAAAGAAAATATGAAAATTAAAGCAAGGTGCATGCAAAAATGGGTGGTGTACCAGAGTGAAGAAGGACCTCAAGTCACCTCCTTGGACCTCAACTCTTGGTTTGGTGACAACTGCAGAGGGGAAAAACTCATGACCATTGAAGACCAGCTTGCTGGAGTTGTAGGTGACGGCCATCTTCACAGTTGGGTTGAAAGAATCAATGACTTCTCCGATGACCCTGCCGATAGAAAGTGAATCTGATGGCCTCGCCATTGCAAACTCTGGCAACAGAAAAAGAGTTAGAACTGGAAAAAAATTATCAGCAGGAAATTCTTGTTCTAACTCGTGAACTCCCGATGATGGCAATGGTAGAGTACAAACCTCTATTTATACTACTTGTCAAGAGCATCTCTCCCTATGCATAAGAGAATATGAGTGGACTGTGCGGTAACGTAGCCACATGAGGTATATTGCTACCTACCTAAAGAAAAGTACTAAATATTCACGTATGAAACTACAAAAAAAATAAATTAAGATTAAGTTAAATGCCTTCCATATCACCATACAATTTATATATAAGATAATCAATCGTCTTAATATGTAATTAAATTGAAAATATAGCTCAACCTTTTTTTTCAAATAAGTTAATTAATTTTCAGAAGTAAATGCTAAGAATTAAGGAAGGATCTACAGAAAATGCAAAAAAAAATGGTAAAAAGAACAAAACGGCAATTCATAAAACAGACATTGCAATGATGTAAATGAGATGCATTATACTAAATTTAGAAGTGTATTATTGTGATACTTGACAAAGTATAGCTGATTTAGTATATCGTGCATAGGTATGGTTTAAATTTATGATCACTGCACAACATTGTGAATTAGGATGGATTCCTAGCTAGCTACATGGATGTGCCACAATGAGGAGGTCAACAACTCCTAACTTTTTTTGTTATGGAAAAAGGAGAGGATCTGAGTTCTGGGTTATTGATGCTTACACTTTTGTTTCCCTAAGACACACTGCCGTATGAGTTTGATTGCCATATATGTCTTTTGTTCTTTGATGGAATTGGAGAGGGAATAAAGAGAGGAAGACACCAATTTGTTGACAAAAATAATGGTAGTGGCAGTATGTTATGTTTCATAAAGAGATATTGTGTTCTTGATTAGGCAAAAGAAGTCTTCTTAACCCTCCATAATTGTCTGAGAATAGTCTAGGACTTTCCAGCTAGAACATAAGTTTCATTAGCTCAAGGTGGTTTGCAACATAGAAATTTATATTTAAGTTCATGGTTCCCCCTGATGAGTGATTAATAAGCTGAAGCTAACATCTTTCTCAGGGAGCTCAAGCCTTGCATTACATACACAACAATGCACCTACATGCGATGAGCCTTCTATATTGATGGTCTCATAGAAATCCCTTGAAGGAATTCCAAAATATAAGAAAAGTTTAATGAGTATTGATTAATTCAAATCATATGCTTAAGTGCAAAGAAGTTAATACCCTTTCAAAACTAACACTTACAAATGTAAAGTTAATTTCGATCATGATGATCCACATAATTATATATCTTTGCAGAAGAAAAAGACATTTATAATTTAAGTCTTTTTTACCTATATATAATGTACTTTTTAAATTGAAAGTCGTCTCTTTTAAAATTTGTAGGCCTTTTTGTAATATGAGTCAGACAGTACTGGTGCACACTTGTTCTTGGAAGGGAAGAAATATGATTAAGAGTACTTTTCTTTTATAAAGAATTATTTCAAAGATGAAATTTATAACTTTATTAAGAACATAAATATAAAAATGTTGCTCTTCCTATTGGTTTAAGCTTTGTTGGTAGCACATTTAATTTCACATAATGTCAGAGCCAGAGGTTTTGAGTTCAAATATCGAAGTTACTCTATCAAAAATTAATTTTCTTTCTATGTTGTCCATGTGTTGGGCTTTGAGATGCACTAAAGTTATCAGAGACCCACACGTGCGAGAGAATGTAAAGGATATAAATATAAAAATATTTTTTTTATCGACTTAAGCTTTTAGGATTGTTTGGTAGCACATCTAATTTTACAATTTCAAGCAGGCCTCAGGTAACCCGAGCCCCATAGATAAACCAGAGTATCTTTTAGGAAAGGAGATGCGTGCATTGATAAATTTTGTCATCAAATCTTATGGGATGGTTTTATGTCATTTGATTATTTATTTTGATTATATTTTTCTTTACACATTTCTTTCTAATATATTTATTGATTTAGATGCATTACGAGAAAAAAGAATAATTATGACGGTCAAATATCCCTCTCAATTTGAGTAAAAAAAGTATATATTAGCCATAATTTACGACGGAAAATATGACCTTCACAATTTAAATTTGAGACGAAAAAAATTATTGTCCACACCCACATCACCCACTGACATATATGTAGGATCTAGATGTCACCAAGAGGGGAGGTGAATTGATGTATTAAAATTTTCAACTATCTAAATTAGTTATCTTAGCGGAAGCACACAAATACAAATGGAAATAAAGAAGAGAAATAAACAAACAAAGGTTTGTTGACGAGGTTTAGCCGAACTCTTGGTCTATGTCCCCGCTTCGGTCTTCTCGAGTTCGAGACCTCCGAAGATCACTAAATTCTTTCTTCTAATGCGAAGGCTCCCTTACACCTTCTTCTTCTCCTTTCTTTCTCTCGAGGACAAGAAGACAATATCTTACAATAGTTCACTCTTGAACACACACTTTATCTTATTTCTATTATGGATTCAACACTCGAAATCTCAGAAGGAGGAACTAAGGCTTTTCACTCAAGCTCTCAATTTCACTAATCAATTTTGCCAAAGTTACTTCCCAAAACTCTTGGGATTACAATTTATATTCCGCACTAACGACCTAATCTCTCTCTCAAAAAATTAGCTGTTAATGCAAGTACAGTACCCTTCATCTACCCCTCGGTCGTCCGCTTCCTTTGCTTCGGTCGATCGCTGCTCTGGTGAAGTCATCCATTGAACTACCGTCTGGTGCTTCGGTTGTCCATCGTTCACCTTCAGACATCCACAGTTTAGAGCTTTTAGCCTTTGTTCCTTCGTCAAGCTCCTTCGGTCGCCCGACAATTCTTCGGTCGCCCGATCTTGACTTGTGCTTAGATCTTCAACTCTTCTCTGGTCGTCCGCTTATTGCACACCAATCCCTCGGACTCCATTTGCTCCAGTTGAAATCATATGTCAAGCTTCTTCGGTCGTCCGCCAATCCTTCGGTCGCCCTATCTTGACTTGTACTTTATTCTTCAATTCTTCTATGGTCGCCTGCTGATTCTCTTTGAATCCCTCGGATGTCCTTTCTCTTCAGTTGACGTACTACGGTCGTCCGCTCATTCTTCACTGAGTTCCTCGGACGAACGCTTCATTCTTCACTGGCACGACCGCTTCATTCTTCTAACATTCTTTGGACGTCCTCTAACAACACTCAGATTCTTTGGACGTCCTTTCATTCTTCTGTCAGATAAAATGGTCGACCGCTGCTTTGCCTCATCACCTCTCGGATGACCGCAATCTCCAAATGAATTTCATCGTTCATCCGCTGGTCCTTCGGACGTCCGCTCATATCTACACCTTAGCTCATACACTCTTCTGGCCATCGTCTACTTTACCTCCAAAGCTCTCGGACGATCTTTGTCTTCACTTGAAATCTATCGGTCATCCGCTCTTCACTTTCGGACGGCCTTTCATTTTCCCAGTATTTCTTTGGTCGTCCATCGCTTTAACTCAAGAGCCCACGGACGTCATTTCTCCAACACTGACACTCTTTCAGTCGTCCACTGCTTTAACTCTAAAACTCTCGGACGACCTATCTCTTCATCTAGAGTTCTTTGGTCGTCCATTGTTCAACTTCGGACGACCGTTCAGTTTTCTTAGCCGTAATTATCACGACTTATTTTCTTCATTGGGCGTCCTCTTCTATTTGGAGTGCATGTTCTTCAACCTCAGTATTGTTGATTTCGAACCTTCGGTCGCCCACTATCTTCACCAGGCGACCTTTCCTATTCAACCTCATCTTCTGTCGTCCATCAATCATCCTCGGTCGATCGCTCAGTACTTGGCTCCTTTTCTTCAGTCTTTGTTTCTCACATAAGTCAATCATTTCACAATTCTTTGGACAACCATTCCATACTTAGGATTTTTCCTTTATGTCTTCTCTGTGCATAGGTCATTCATTCTTCAACTTCGGTCGACCTATCATGACTGAACATAAAAATCTTGTCTCTCATAGAGCAATTCAAAAAAGTTCATTAGTACAAACTAAGCTTCCTCGCAAATTTGTGATCATCAAAATAATCTCGGGACCCTAGATTCAACAATCTCCCCTTTTTTGACGATTACAAACTTATGAGTAGTGAACATAGGGTTAGTTATAAACAAAAAAATCATAAAGAAATTCAACTAACCAAACATGTTCCCCCTTAATCATATATCTCTTATTATTAAGCAATTCTCCCCNATTCATTCAGACTCAAGTGTTTTTCATACAAAAGCTTTGTTTACAACATAGAAATAGTCTATCTAATCTTCCTGGTCCTTATCCTTCTTCCTCTTACAGTTTTCTCCAAACTTCTTTTTAGGAGAAGAATGTGTTGAAACCCCAGCTATATCCTTAGTAATCTTTGTTGTTTCTTCTAGTATTTTGCTCACTGCTTCTTTCATCAGAATGTTGATTTCATTATCTTGCTCAACAAACAAGTCTTGAAACTCATCCTCTATTCCATCTCTCACAGTTGGTGCTTCAGTAGTACCTTGGCCACTTTGCATCTCAATGATTGCTTGTCCAGCTAGTTCTTTAATGTTTGTCTAGCCAACTTCTTCTTCTTATGAAGAGTTTCTTTCTTGATCAGCTCCTGCACTTTGAAGATCAATATCTCGATCAACAATTTCCTCTCTTTCAGCAACTTCCCTTTGGTCTTGAGGATTATCATCAGGTTCATTTTCTTCTCCTTGAATTTCTTCTCCTCGAGCTCTCTGATCCTCATCCGGAGCTACTTCTTCAATAGCCTCCCTATTTTCCTCCTCTAGAGCCCCTTATTCACCAGGTTCAAGTCTCTCTTCTGCTGGTGCTGGTTCTTCTACAAGAGGCTCGAGTGTTTCCTCTTTCATGAGTGCAAGTTCACTCCTCTGATCATTTTCGCCCCCTTTGTAATTATCAAAAGGAGGATGTGCATAGGGATCATAACTTGTTGCCTTCATGAAACCATCCATGATCTCCCATTGTTGACAGACTTGATTGTGATGAATAGCAATCTGCTTACTGACTTCAGCATTGTCAAACTGCTCCTCTTCAATTTTCTTGAGCAATTCAAGAGCTTGGCTCAGTTGGCTGGACATGGTGCTGAGTTGAGTTGACATGATGTCCATTTTGGTGCACAAAGTAGTCCAATCTGCTCTACTGGGAGGCCATGCATCTGAGAATGAGGAGGTGCTAGCTGCAATGGAGGGATTCCTAAGAGGCTGAGTGGGTTGCAGGGGGTTTCAGGGTTTGCAGCTATTGATGAATCTCTTGGAGGTTCAGATGACTCACACATAGTGTCATGATACTCAAAAGTAGAGGGAAAGTCAGTGGTTTGAGGAGAGTCCTTGGTGAGTCACTTTCTGGTCAGGTTAGTGAAAGAGATCTTGTCATTTTTAGTGAGATGAAGGACTTCTTCATTTGCATCAAATCTAGAATTAAGGGTTTTGTGATTCATGAAGGTAATAGGGTTTCCAAAATATAGGCGAGCACCCTTGGTCCATTTAGAATGGACTTTCTCCTTGGTTTTAATTATTTGATACATGATCAAATTTCCTAGTTAAATCTTACGGGCTGCAGGGTCTACATGATGTGCAAGAATAGCAAGATCAAGGAGATTCACTCCTATGTAGTGACCAGCTCTAGGAAGGACTACATGAGTGATTATGTGATGGACAACTTTCATGGCAGGGGAGAGATATTTATGAAAAGATCCTTGAACAAAGGTATCTACTTGTTCTCCACTCAAAGCTAGTGCAGCTTGATTTTGAGTGTAGGTGGTGTGAGGCCAATGCATTGGAGCAAGTTTGATATGGGGAAACCCGAGAGTGTTGGAGAAGTTTTTGTCATTTAGATAGGACTTGATTTCTTGATATGTATAATCATATGTGAAGTTGCCATAAAAGTGTTTTACAACATGAGGATCGACTGGCTGATCGAGGTCAAGGAATTTAATCCAGTCACATAGCTGAAATATTTCTTTTAGACCGTGGAGTTGAAGACTTTCCCAGTCAATGGAATGATATGGTTCAACTAATCGATGTTAATAAAAAATGAAGGATCAGAGTGCACCAAGAAGGGGGGTGAATTGGTGTATAAAACATTTTCTAATTTTATTGTGGTCAATGAGTTATATTAGCGAAAGCATATACATGTAAATGTAAAAAAGTAGAGAGAGAGGAGAGAGAGAGAGAGAGAGAAAATCAAAGAGGCACAAACACAAGGTTTGTTGATGAGGTTCGACCGAACTTCTGGCCTACGTCCCCGCTCTTCTCACACTCGAGATCTTCGGAGATCACTGAACTCCTTCTTCAAGGGAGAAGGCTCAATTACAAACTTCTCCTTTCTTTCTCGAGGACAAGGAGACAACCTCTTACAGTTCACTCAAGAACTCTCAATCCCTTCTATTCAGGATTCTTCACTCGAATCTCAGAAGGGGAACTAAGACATTCTATCGCTCAATGCTCTCACTGAATATTTTGCCAAAGTTAATTTCCAAGAGTCTTGGGATTATAATATATACTCTTCACTAACGACCTAATTCTCTCACTCAGACTGCTCTACTGAAGTTTCCACTTGAATTGCCGTCTGGTGCTTTGGTCTGTCCACCGCTCACTCTCGGGCGTCCGCAGCTTCAAGTGCCGAAGCTTTTCTACCTTAGTCAAGTTTCTTTGGTCGTCCGCCACCACCTATGGTCGCCCGATCTTGACGTGAGTACCTCTCTTCAACTGATCTCTGGTCGCCCGCTGATTCCTCTTTAGCCTCCTGGACGCCCACTCTTTAGTTTAAGAGTGCGGTCAAGCTCCTTCCGTCGCTCACGCTTCATCTTCGGTTGACTAATCGTGACCTCCTTCAGCTACCACTCATCTCTGGTCGTCCGCTGACTGCACTTCAGCTTTGTGGACGTCCACTCTCGAGTGAAGCCATCTGTCAAGCTCCTTCGGTCGTCTGCCACCACCTGTGGCCGATCGATCTTGACTTGTCCACCGTCTTCAACTGCGCTGGTCGTCCCCTGATTACACTTCAACCTCCTGGACGTCCACTCCTGGAGTTGAAGACACTCGTCAAGCTTTCTGGTGGTCTGCCACCTCCTGTGGCCGACCTACTTGACCCTGTGTCGTGCTTCTTCTTCAACTGCTCTGGTCGCCCGCTGATTGCACCTCAATCACTCGGACTTCCACTTCTGGCATTGAAGATACGTCAAGATCCTTCGGTCGCCCGCGGCACCTTCGGTTGACCGACTTGACCTGTGCCAACCCCTTTGGCACATCTGTGGTCGCCCACTGGTTTCTCCTAAATCCTTCGGGCGTCCACTACTCCTCCTCGTGGATACTTCGTGCGTCCGCTCATCCACACTAAGATCCTCGGACGTCCGCTCCCTTCTCTGTCAGTACTTTGGTCGTCCGCTCACTTCCCAATGAGATCCTGGGACGTCCGCCAAAGCTTCCTCTGACAGGTCTCGGACGTCCGCTCATTTCTATTGAAACTTTTGGACGTTCATTCTCTGCTCCTGACATTCTCCGGACGTCCACTAACACCTCGCTAGATTCCTTGGACGTCCGCTCCTTCTTCTGTGAGATATCCTAGTCGACTGTTGCTCTGTCTCTTCAGCCTTCGGACGACCTCTGACACACCATCGGTCATCCGCCAATCCTGCGGTCGTCCGATCTCCGGCCTTCATCAATTCTGACGATCTCCTGAACGTCGGCTTGTCTTCTCACCAAGACCCTAGACATCCTTCGTCTTCTCTTGATGTCCATCGGTCGTCCGTACTTCACTTGCGATCGACCAATCTCCTGTCTATCATCTGCCTTGGTCGTCCGCTGCTTCTACACTTAGAGCCTTCGGACGTCCACTCCAGCCTTGGCAACATCCTGGTTGTCTGTTGTCTCCACCTGAGCCCTTTGGACATCCACTGCCTTCATCCTCAGATCTTTGATCATCCGCTATTCAACTTCGTACGACCTCTCCTCTGCTTAGCCAAGACTCTTTTTCGACTAAGTCTTCATTGGACGTCCACTTCTCCTTGGACCGTCCATTCTCCATCCTTCGGTTTCAAGTTGTGATACCTTCTGTCGCCCACTGCTCATCATCGAACGACCTCTCCTGTTAAGCCCTTCTCTCCGGTCGTCCTCTTTTATATCTTTGGTCGACTGTTTATCCTTTTACTCATTCACATGCATTCTCCTTCAAAGTTGGTCGACCACTTCATATCCTTAGGACGACCTTTCATATTATGAACTTGAATATCCTGTTTCAGAAATCAGCTCACCAAGCTCATTAGTTCAAACTAAGTTCCCTTACAAATTTGTGATCATCAAAACAATCTCGGAATCCTAGATTCAACAATCTTCCTCTTTTTTATGATTACAAATTCATGAAGAGTGAACTTAGGTTAGTTATAATTATAAATTTATTCAAAATTTAAGTAACCAAACATGCTCCCCCTCAATCAAATATCTCATTCTTCAGAAAACTTCTCCCCCTCAACTCATTCATATTTTCAAGATATATAAAACACTCATGCTCAGCAATATATTTTTAACACTTTATATTTTGAAACATGCTTCACAAAAAGGTAAATGCCATGAGAGTTTCACAAGCATGTTTTAAACCATTTCTGAACACACAACTTATACACATGCTATTCATATCAAAAGGATATCAATATGAATTTCATTTCTGAAACCAAAGCTACACAATATCATTTAGAGCACAAAGAAATATTCATTACAAAACTCTTCAGATCTAAATACTACAATGTTTTCAATATAGACATTTCGTCTAACTACTCTCCCTTGTCCTTAGGGCTTGTTGTTGACCCAGTTGTTTCGTTTAGTATCTTGTGCACAACTTCTTCCACTAGGGCATTGACTTGTTCAGAATCTGGGTCTTGAAACTCATTCTCTATTCCTTCTCGCATAGTGGTTGCCTCAGTTACTTCAATGTTAGTATGTTGAAGATCAATATCCTCCTCATCAACTTCTTCAACTTCAACATTCGCAGTCTTAAGACCATCCCTATTTTCTTCTTCTTGAACCTCTTCTAGAATGGGTTCAAGTCTCTCCACTATTTGCTCAGATACAGGTTGTTCTTGTTCACTCCCCTGACTACTTTCTCCCCTTTTGTAATTATCAAAAATTGGGTGACCATCCAGGGGATGTACAGCAGGTTCATAGCCAGCAGCTCTCATGAAGTCATCCATAATCTTCCAACGTTGACGAACTTGAGTATGATGAGCTTCAAGATCTTTATTTACTTCAGCATTGTCGCCTTGCTCAGCTGCAACCTTCTTCATCAATTCGAGGGCTTGACCTAGTTGACTAGTCATTGTGCTGAGTTGAGTTGTTATGAAGATCATTTTGGTGCACATTAGTGTCCAGTCTTCTCTACTTGGAGGCCACGCGGCTGAGAAGGAAGAAGTGCATATTTGGGGAGGAGGACAAGCTCTGGGTGATCGAGGCTGTGGAGGCAGAGGTGTTGAGGTTTGAGAGGGTTCTTGATGCTTAGGATGGAAAGAGAGTTCAGGGGGTTGTGAAACGTCTTTCGTGAGCCCTTTCCTGGTCATGGTGACTAAGGAGATCTTGTCACTTTTGTTGGGAATAAGGGTCACTTCGTTGTCAGGAAATCTAAACTTAGGAGTTTTTCGGGCTATAAGGGTAATGAGATTTTCATAGTAGAGTCTTGCATCGTTGGTCCATTTAGACTGTACATTCTCCTTGGTTTTGATCAATTGATAGATTAGAAGATTTCCTAAGGAGATTTTGGGGGCTTCAGGGTCAACAAGACTCGCTAATACAGCTAAGTCAAGGAGATTCACTCCTGTGTAATGACCTGCCCTAGGGAGGATTATATGTGTGATAATGTGATGGATGACTTTCATCACAGGAGATAGACACTTGTGAAAGGTTCCTTGGACAAACGTGTCTACTTGGCCTTCACTCACAGCCAATGCAGCTTGGTTTTGTGTGTATATGGTGTGAAGCCAATGCATTGGTGCAAGTTTAATATGAGGGAAGTTAGGAATGCCAAGAATGTTGTTAAGTTTGGTTTCTGTTATTGACAGGTGCTTCCCATGTATATCGATTTGATCTCGTCAAGGGTGTCATTGTGAGTTAAATTGACAAAGAAAAATTTGACAACATTAGGGTAGACAGTCAGATCAAGGTTAAGAAACTTGATCCAGCCACAGTCCTCAAAGATTTTCTTTAAACCGGGAAGCCAAAGGCTTTCTCAGTCAATGGCGTGAAAAGGCTCAACTACTCTCTGTTCATTGTATAGAAGAAATTGAACCTCGGCCTTTTTACTAATGAACCGTGAGGAGACATACATGGGTTCAGATGAGGTGAGGTCTTTTGTATTCGGAGTTTCATTTGGAAGAGCTTCAACCGGTTCAGTAGGCTCTTGTGGTGTGGAGGAAGATGGTGCTCCTACTTGGTTTGCTATTTGTGATGTTTTACTAATCTACGTCTCTTAGGCCATGTTTGGTTAGAGAATAAAGTATAGAATAGGGCCTTATTCTACTTTATTCTGCCAAACAGGGTGCTTAACCCCTAAAAAAGGTAAAGGGCAAAGTTTCCATTAAAAAAAATATTAACCCACTAATAGTGTTTTTACTAGAGATAAATTATTCCTTCAAAAAGCCAGAATAATTTATTCTGGGCTCAAACTTCAAAAAATAAATAATCCAATGGAATAAACACCTTTATCCCTTAGATAGCTATCTGTCAACCAAACAGGGCCTTAGGGATTTGCTTGTTAGGGGACATGATTCCAATATTGGACAGATAAGAGAATGTGAATCTAAGGTATCAAGGAAGGAGTAGTTAAGAGGAACGAAAAGATTTGATTCTGTGAAAGAAACACATTCATAAAAAGATTAGGTCTCGTTATACCCATAAAACTCTGATAAACCCTAGTAAAGTCACTGAAAAATGAGATTTCACAATTCGAAATTTGAGCTTTAGGTTTACCTAGATGTTCAAATCCACGGTTGAGTATATCTTGAGATCCTTTAATCCTTTGGAGCTTCAAAAGATTTTGAAAGTGAGCTCTGAGGGAAGATGGTGAAGAACGCGAAGGAAACGAACGGTCGTCCTCTTAAAAGGTTGTCGAGTGTAATGACGACTGGGTGCGACCCACACTCTATATGTATTAAGTGTTAACGACAGCGGTCGTCCGAAGTGAGTGATGGGTCGACCGAGGTGATGGAGTCGGTTGATTATGGTCTCATTGGTCGTCCTATGATTTAATGGACGACCTTGATTCTATCAATGTCGAATCATAATCCTATCTCGGTCGTCCGAAGTTTGATAACGGACATCTTCTGTTTGAGATTCTATTCGGCATTCACAACATAGGACGTCCTATGTTCATAAACTGATTGACCGAAACTAGACAGGGATTCAAATCGGTCGCCCGAAGTTAATAATGGACGTCCGATACTTGAGGTATGCGAGTTGATGATTAATTATGGACGTTCGAGATCTTCTAATGGGTGCCCGTTGATCAATAGGTGTTTACTACTAGAGATGTTTCCTCTTATGATCGATTACGGACGCCCGAAAGTTTTAATGGGCGCCCGCTGGTCGGGATCACTAGGTATCAACAATGTATTTTGGACGTCCGAAGTTATCCGGATCCTTAAGTATCTTAACCATCTCACCCCTTCTTATTTTGACTTCTTCGTTGTTGAATCTAGGATCCCGAGAATGTTTTGAATGATCACAAATTTGTAAGTGAACTCAGCATGTATTAATGAACTTGTTGAGATGATTTATGTAACAGGATATATTCAAGTTCAGAGTAGTGGTCGACCTGAGTTGAAGGAATGGACGACCAGTGCACGCGTAATTTACATCAGAAGAACTACATGTGTGCAGTGGGCGTCCTAAGTATATGAAGCGGTCGGCCAGCATCAGAAGGAGAATATATGTGATGAGGAGCAAAAGCATAAACGGTCGACCAAAGATGTAAAGAGGGCGACCGATAATGGAGGATATACATATGGAGGGATCAGAGGTAGACC
>LTAE01012289.1:0-14040 GCA_001647135.1 Pontederia paniculata
GATATTATTGTCCTCCATTAAATTTATGCAATTTGATAACCCGAGCTCTGATACCACTGTTGGAAAAAGGCTGAACAATATTTGCGAAATTATTTTTTTCCCTTAATGCATAAATTTAAATGGGGTGATGACAATAATAAAGAGAATTAAATCAGACCAAAGGCACACAAGATTTAAGAGGAAAATCTCTCAAGGTGAGAAAAAAATCACGGGAGCGAACATTAAATTTTCCACTATAAAAAAGTAGAATACAAATTTTCTTCTCTTATCTCAGCAGAGAAATACAGAAATAAAAATCTCAAGAAATAATTTTGGATCTCGCAGAATAGAGTCCAACTCCCACGCAACCGTTTTTTTGTTTTTTAATTTTTTACTTATCGGGCCCGCATATTAATAAGCCCAATAGAAAGAACTCTTGATTTTTGCTCTTGGTGTCTTCACACAAAAATAATGCAAAACGAACGTGAACGCACAAGAATTTTTAAAAAAAAAATGTCCATGACCGAAATTTAATTAGGTGGATCTCCTTCAATTTCTTCTTCTGAAAGAAAAAAAGAGAAATATCAAAATTAATTAGTAGGACGGCAAAAAAGAAAAAAAGACTCCAAAAGTGGTAATCCTCAATGTCCTGGAAGTTTTGGATAAACTTCTGATATTATTAGTTATTTGTAGATGATCAATTTTCTCATCTTTAGCATTTTAAAATAGTATTAATTAGGATGCATGACCAATAAAAAACATAATGCTGTGGAAGATCTACTGCATTACTTGTGTGATCCACCGAAAAGAAGCGATGACGGTCACGCTGACCGAGTGCTCCTTGTAAAAACCCATTTCCATGACCATCTTAAAAGGATGAAAGACTTAAGGATTGTTCTATGGACAGGCACATTTTGACATTAGTTTCTCTGGCGGTCAGTGCCATCAACACTACCAAACATGTGCCCCAACAAAAAGTGTGCCCGAAGTCGTGACTTAAAAATGATGGTTTTAAGTGTAGAAAGAAAGAAATCATTAGATGAAACTTTGATTAGAGTTATTTCTGATGAATATGATATCTTTTGATATTAATCCTAAATCCTAATGTTACTTTAGTTTGAGGATTAAAAATGCTAAATGTTTGTCCTCTTTCAATGGAGACACTGGAACCTCTCTCTTAACGAAATTCAATTTCGTTAATAATCAACGTTTTTTATTGATATTAAGTAATTTAAATATTTTGAGCTTTCAAACTTAAATTGAGAAAAAGGTCTTGAACATCAATTTATAAAAAGGGGTAAGGAACGTGTAGTGCACTTTTAATATAGTACGTGTAACACAACAAAAAAAAATATTATTTATAAAAAAAATTAAATAATATTTATTTGTACAGAAAGTGTCGTTATTTTCTGTATAAGTGCGCTACATATTCCTTTTATAAAAATTAAACTTAGTGATGTTACTCGGTTAGTTCAATCCAACATCATATTTTTTTTAATTGACTCATATCCTTGATTATGTTGGCCCACCTTGATTAAGATCCGATCACATAGGAGTTGAGTATAGATTTATCTTTTTTCAAACGCGAGTCAACGAACATTATCCGGCTGTTTTTTTTACATCAAGTAGTTTTGATCAATTAAAAGTTTAAAATTATCTTAAGAATTATAATATATTAAAATAAATATTCCAAATCTTTAAAAAATATTTGATATTTGGAGAATTTGATTTATATTTTACAAAATTAGAAAAAAGTAAAATGGGATAATTGGATTACCTAACCTGATCCAAAGGTGTCGGTTTGAATAAAATCCGAAGACTTTTGACAGGAAGTCGTCATGACTAAATTGCTTGTGTTGAATTAAATTCGGATCAGATTGGATCCAATTGACTCGTGAGGCCGTGAATACCCTCAACTCATCTTATGTTAGAGAAAAGTTGTCTTTTTAATTAAATAAAAAAATGCAAAGCATTAATTTGCCGGCCACCAAAAAGGAGAGAGGAAGTGGGCCAATTAATTGATCCCAATCTTTTATATGGATCTAATGGTGACAAATTAAGTAATTCATGTTATTCAACCACTGACATGGCAAGCGAGGAAAGTTTTGAATTAACGTTATTTAAGATTTTTAATCGCTCCTTCTTCTTTTAAGAAATATAATTTTTGATCCAAATCGCACACTTAGTTAAGCGGATAAAATCTTCAACGAAAACATTTCAGTTATGTTGAAAAGTTACTTATCATTTTATCTCAACTCATTAATTTTCTATCACAATTAATAAAATTTCTTTAATCATAAAAATTATTGCTTAAATGATGACTATTTTTTCGATGACAATTAATAAAATTTCTTTAATAATAAATTATTGCTTAAATGATGACTATTTTTTGAATGATGGATAAAAAAGGTGGTGATTCATGTATTCTTACTTGATTAAGATTAATGAAGTATTATTATGCTTATTTTCTGTTTTCTCACTGAAAGGACTTTCAGTTCAAAGTTGAAATTTTATTGATCTTTATTGCTCAGTTATGAACTATTTATAGTTAGATCAACCTCTTGATATTGTGGTAGCATTAGCAATATGTACATGGTGAAGGAATAAAATATTTTTCCAATGGTGTATGTATGTTTTACAGAAAGAAAACTTGATATGATCTTTGAACAAAAAATTGGCAACTTGGGGAGATATATCATGTGAGAAAACAGTATACTCTAGCTTTCTTCTATAACATCCTGGAGGGATTGTTTTGCTCCTGTGTCCACTAGGAATTTCTTAATTGGTCTTGCATTATTTCCCTTATATATGTATATAATATGGGTGTCCATTAGGTCTTTTGGTTATTCAAACATATTAAGGAGAACTATTCCATATGTCATATTTGTTAAAATAATTGTTCATGGAGATGGCAAGCCAATGAATTGCACCCTCTCTTCCCAAAAATGGATAAAGTTGAAGAAAGTTGAATGCCAAGGGTCGGGGTCTTATAATTATGACTTAATTAAGAAAGACCACACCTTAATAGGTATGAATATATATAATCTAGAAGCTAGTTTGGCATGGATCAGAATGTAGTTTCATGCGGCTCCTCGTCCATGGTCGTCTACTAACAAACGGACATATGTTTAAGAGGTGACTGACATGTAATCCTTGTTGCTCAAAGTGTAGGGGAACAGTACCTAAATCCCTCTTCATGTATTTAGAGATTGACTTCGGGTAAAAAGCATTTGAGAAAACATTTTGCTCTTGTTCCAACAACGAATGGCTGCTCACAAATCTCTAGCATTGTTGATGCACACAAGGGACTCTGAGTTGGCTGCTAGAGTTTAGAGTCACATGTTGGCTCCTAAGGCAAGCACATAAAATGATACGTCCCCACGCCACAAGCACAAATCCTCTGACCTTGGGTGGAAGTGCGCGCCCTCCCTAGTGTGGGTAAATTGCAACGGATTTTAGAGTTAGAGCCATTGCAAAATGCCAGAGGGCTCTTCAAAGATGACACATGGTACTAGATTAAAGGCTTGTCATCATATTTCTACATCCTGTCTCCACTCGAAGTAAAACTTTGGTGATCTTATCACCTTAGGTTTTGTCTTGGCCAATGACTATGAGAATATAACTATCGAATTTGATTGTGCAATGCTCATGGACATCCTCAATGACCGAATTCTAGCAAGCCCCAAACTCCACCATATTGTGGAGGTCATCACAACTCACTTGCACCGCAAATGTGAAATCAAAGTCATACACACTCGGGTGCGAGCACAATGCCTGTGTGGGATGATTGGCGAGTCAACGTATCGGATCCCTTAGATCTTAGAGGCATAATACTTCTTGAACAGCCCCTACTTCCGTTGAACAACTCTTCTTCAGAGAACCATCATGGTCCCCATAATCCCCTCCCCCATCTTTCTTTATATAAAATGATTGGTATCGGCATATATTGTGACGTCTCCAAAATCACACCTCACTACCTAGCAAAATGTGCTCTGAAAGATGTTATGACATTACATCTTTTGACTTTACTTTATCCAACAACCAAATCTACATCATTTAGAACCAACCTTAAGCTAAAACATTCATCTCCAATGAAGAAGACAAGAAATCTATTACATTAGTTCCAATAGAAAACTAACATCAAAGACTAAATCAAATAAAACACTAATGATTTTGTCTCTATCATATGACTAATAAGACTAGATCAGAATCCAATTCCATGTGCCAGTAAGACTATCACGAACAACATCATCATTTGTACCATCGTCATCTAATCTGCATTACTTGTAGAATTGAATTCTCAGAGGAGAACCCGTGAGCTGCGACACTCAGTATGTAAATATCATATATATAAAAGGAACAAAAATCAAGTATTAACATATGAATGAATCAAACTTTTCCTTTCCAATATGTAAACAATCAAAAAAATGGAGAATTAATGTTCATCAATTCCTTACATCTTTCTTTCCAGTAGCGGCGGCAAAGCCATTACTTACACCTAACTCTCATGTTATGCAGTATATCAATATGTCTAGGCCTAGTTCATTATACATTTTCACTTAATCTTTTGTAGAATCATCTTTTACTTCAATCAATAATGAGCAATTACTAATCCATAGGGGATTCAGTTATTCCTGAAGGAACATGTAAACAGTAAGGATAAGGCCCTCAGTCCGCTAGACCCATCCTCTTCATGCATAAATTGACACACAATCATTAATATCTTTTATCTTTGTATTAACTATTACACTAAGTTCACGTGAGAATTTACTAGGTCTACCTCAATCAAGTCAAACAGTCAGGCAAACAGAACATCATGCGTCACGGAACACGGTCTGCATCATCAGCGACACAGCTAGTGTGGTCACCTAGGCAGGAAACCTCTGCGAGTTGAACACGATCGGTTTTGAGGTCATCTCGTAGTTTACAAGGGAACACGAACTGTGTCTTGAGCAACACGATTCATTTTCATTGCAGGTCTATTTTATTATTTTCTTCAGGGTAGACACATATCATGTTAGAGGATGACACGACCTGTTTCTTTTTTATTATGAAATCCCTAGGGCACGGATTACGTCCCTAAGGCACATAGTCCTTTTTCCTGAGGGTGTGTTGGCTCCGGTCAAAGCAGACTGCGTCAAGGGTTGACGCAACCATTCTCTCGAGTAAACGGACTGTGAGTTCGACACACAATCTGTTTTAGGCTATTAAAATACTATTTTCATTGGTGGACTCAGCCCATGTCGTCCATTGACGCGATCAGTCCCCGACATGACTCATGCCGGTATGGCAAACGTGATTTGTGTCATGGGGAACACGACCTGTGTCCTAGTGCAGATTATGCAATTAATTATTCTATTTAGAGCTAATCACGTGTGAAAAAACTCTAAATCTTTTGAATAATGAAAATCCGATTAATAGGGAATAAATATAGCAAAAAAAAAATTTAATAGTCATCAATAATCCATTTAGAATCCAATTATTGATTCTCCTTAATGATCCTAATTACATACATTTTCTTGAGAGGATTATCTTCTATTCTCACCCTGTTCAACATCGTCTCTCTCATCCCGTCTTCGTGAGAATATTGTCTTCTCTCTCCTCCGCACATCGTCGACCTCTGTCCAAATCTTCTACACTATTCCAACGTGAAGACAAAAGGATCCCTATGAGATAGAATAGAGGAGAGAGAGAGGGGAGAGAAGAGAGAAATCACCTGGCGGCTAGTAGAAAATTAGTAAGGGTTTGGAGGATTTAATTCGTGGTTAAGGGTTTATATATAAGGCAAATTAGGGCATATTGAAATAAATTCTATTTTAACGATAATTAGAATTCGACAAGCTCGCACAACATGGCATGCGTCCCACCAGGACACGATTCGTGTTGGCAACACGACCCATGTCCATATATCATAACCTCCTTAAAATTAAATTTGTCCTCGAATTTAGTTCTAACATCAATTTATTGATTATCATGAGGGGATAACCTACTTAGGGATAATATCATATCTAAATCATAATATGGAATGGACAAGGTCCGGTGGTCGTACCTAGGGAGTCATAAATGTGTTGTTCAGCTTCTGGCTCAGCCACCATGTCGTAGACCCAAGGTTGTACCAACCTCGAGGAGCCTCCTGCATCTCTGAGATTTTGAGGAGACATCCTTGCTTTTGTGTAATCTCTTATGTAATGGCCATGTTTTTCACAACGAAGGCACACTCCAGTCTTCTGGTGACATTCCTCCACATGATATCATTGACAATGTTGACATATTCCCTTATCAGTTTATCGTTGTTGTTGCCTCCCCAAGGCACGTAAGGCTTTGGGAATTCCTCTCGATGGTTCTCTCTCCTATCAAGGGATCTGTCTTGTCTTCTATCATCTGCTCTAGCTTTATCCTGGTTGGGTTGGAGAAATTGAACATTCTCTTTCTGGGCCTTCATCCATTCGTCGTGCTCCCATTCCAATTCTGATGCAAGATCGGAAGCTTCTTGTAGGATCTTGTAGTTTCCATTCATGACCTTGGTCCTTAGCTTGTGATACAGTCCTAAGCTTCTTGTAGGTAAACTTTGTGCTCTTGGTGGCTTTCCAACAGTCTTTGGCATCGCCCATGAGATGATTTGCGATGAAGGTCACTTTTTGCTTCACAACACACTACATCTCTTCGAAGAATTCTTCCATCTTCTCGATCCTCTTCTCGGACTTCCTAAAGTCTTCAGTCTCAAAGAACTTAGGGGGTTGTTGCTTGAGAAATCTCTCAATGGTATCCTTTGATTCCTCTAGTATGTGCTCCCTTCGAGCTGCCCTCGTCAGACTATTCAAGAATTTGTTACGATCTTCAAGGGATGGTATGAGAATATCCTTAGTGTGATTTGATGATGAGTGTTCTAGGGGAGGAGGATTAGCTCTCCGAGTTTCAAAATGTCGTGGAGGCATATACAAACATACAATTTCCAATTAGAAACAATAACTATAGTATGACTTGACCCATACTTGATGGTGCGATGATGACTCGTGATGCTTTCACATGGGCTATCTATCTAGGGACAACTAAAAAGTGCCCCTCATTAGGCTCTGATACATAACTGTAACGCCCCAAAAATCACACCTCACCACTTGGCAAAATGTGCTCTTTGGGATGCTATGATGTTACATCTTTTGACTTTACTTTGATCAACATGTCAACCCACATCATTTAATACCAACATTTAAGCTAAAACATTTGTTTCCAATAAAGAAGATTAGAAATCAATTACATTACTTCCAATAGAAAACTAACATCAAAGACTAAAGAAAATAAAACACTAATGACTCAGAGTATCATCTGTCTCTATCATATGACTAATAAGACTCAACTAGAATCCTATTCCATGTAGAAAGACTATCAAGAGCAGCAGCATCTTCAACACCATCATCATTTATTAGGCATCTGGATTACTTAAAGAATTGAATCTCCGGGGAGAACCCATGAGCAGTGGCACTTAGTATGTAAATATCATATAAAAGGAACAAAAATTAGGAGTTAACATATGAGTGAATCAAACCTTTCTTTTCCAATCATTAACATCTTTTATCTTTGTATAACTATTACACTAAGTTCACATGAGAGTTTACTAGGCCTACCTCAATCAAGTCAAACAGTTAGGCAAAAAGAAAATCTTGTGTCCCAAGACACTGCCTACATCATCGACAACATGGCCCGTGTGGTCACCCAAGCAGGAAACCTCCGTGCATTAAACACGACCGGTTTCAAGGCCGTGCTCATAGATTTTAAGCGAACACGGAATGGATCCTGAGTGACATGGTTTGTTTTTGTTGTAGGTCTATTTTATTATTTTCTTCGGGTCAGAGGGTGACATGACCCATTTCTTTTTCTCTATTATGGAATCCCTAAGACATGGACTGCGTCCCTAAGGCACAAGATCCATTTTCCTTAGGACATGTTGATGCGTGCTAATTATACAGATAAAACAACTAGCAAGTAATAGTTTAACAGTGAGTTCAGTATCGATCCCATGAAGAACTTGCTACCTTAATATGAATTCACTAAACCCATGAGAGGAGTACATTGGGTTGGATAAAATATTGTTTTGAAGAAATTAAAATATAATGAATGATAATGATGTGATCAATTAGCGTCAGAATGATGTCTTCAAGAACTGGACTAGGATGAAGAATTAGAGAAAAATCTGGTTTAATTAATCAAAATTATATTCCTCCCATTCTTAAGAGGATTAAGGTTCACCTAAGATTTCATGTCCCCCCCATGATGCATCGACTATCTCAATCTATGGACTAAATTGTTCTTCTATAAGATGTCAACCTATGCTATTAGGATTGGAGATGCATTAAATTGTAAGCCTAAACTATGAATTGTTCCTCTCTAGGATACCAATCTCATAGACCTCACATCTAGTATTCCTCTCTAGGATGCTACTTGATGTGATATGCAATGCTTTGACTAAAAATAATTCAAAGATCAATCCAGGCACTCAAATGAAAATCATGAATATGTTATTCCCATTCAGGATGATAACAAATTATAATGTCATAGGAAGCATGAAAAGCATAAAGCAACACATGGCATACACATAAGAAAATGGATGAAATTAATCTTGAATAAAAACTAGAGTTTTTCAGGTTTTCCCTATTTACAATAAAAATCTCCAAAATAAAATCTAATATAATCATGGGAGTTCATCCTCTTGTCAACATTGAAGAAGAAATTACAATAACATAAATATTTACAGAAAGTTTGCACCTTTAAGCAACGATCGTCTCCGGAATCCTGGAGCACTTCGTCTTCTCCTTCTATAGGCTCTCCCAGGCTTGAAGCATACCTTCTTTGAGGTTTAGAGGTCTATTTACATGTTAGAGGAGCCCTAGAATTGATGGGGATCATCTAGGGGAAGATCAGGCTTCAAAAGAAACCACAAACCATTGAAAAGAGACTTGAAACGACCTTAGAATTGCAATTGCAAATATAAAATTTTTGCAGATCATCACAGCCAATGACAAAAATGTCATTGTCGTCACCGAATGTCAGTTCTAGGTGCGGATAATTTCGTGGCACGTGATAAAATTGTCATGGTCGTGACTGAAAAATGTTATTAGGACGCATATGCGTCACGACCTGTGATATGGGAATCATGAGCGTGACCGAACAATATTCTGTTGTCCTCAAGTGTTTCACGACTTGTGACAAAATCGTCACAGTTGTGACCGAACAGTGTAATCTTCCGACTTGATGTCATGACCTGTGATCTGGGAATCACAATCGTGACTTAAGCTCCATAATTCTTCTTTTTGTGTCATGGCCCGTGACAAAATTGTCACGGCCGTGATTGAAGCTCTAGTCTTTGCCAAGATGATGTCATGGTCCGTGACAAGCCTGTCATACCCGTGACTGAAGTAAATTCCTAATTTCTTTCTTTTCGACTCCGAATTTGGCCTAGATTTCGATGACCTCCTTCTATCATGCCATGAATACCTTGAACACGCACACATAGCAGTTATGTAGACTCTGACTCATAAAGATCAAACAAAAGTAAAATTAAGAATAAACTAATGTATATAATAATAGAATGCATAAAAAATGCAATGAATATGATAAGAAAAACATGACTAATTTACTACATATCAAACTCTCGCTTAAAGTCTTGCTTGTCCTTAAGCAAAATTATAGAGCAAATGTTTCCATCATAACATCAACCTTGCAGACCAATGCTTTCCTTGCACCTTGTCTCTCCTTCTCCTCACTAGCAATGCACCTTTACCTATCATCCTACTTAACAGAGTTCTGACTTATAAACAATTTAAATATAGTTCCTCATAGCTTATAGACAGTCTTACAATTTACAACATTAAAGTTGAAGGAAAAAGTATCTTGGTGCTTATACTATTAAGCAATCATATACACAAGACTTCCTATTTTTCTTATTCTCACTTTCAATCGGGTTGGCTTAGGGAAGTCCATGTAGCAGGCTTTCAATCAGTGGATCCCAGACCAAACGACCTTAGGTCACAAGGATTTAGGAGTCTCCTAAGGGTCTACTCACCCGAACATCCCTAGATTCTGAAATGAAAGATCAAATTAGGACATTGATTCAACACTTAGGTGCTTCTCCAATGTGCACAAAGCAGTCCATGTAGTGGGCTTTCCATTGATGACTTCCAGACCATATGACCTTAGGGCAACAGGTGTTAAGGCACCCCTCGTGCTTACTTGCTCGGACTCACCCAGGTTCTGGATAACAAATAAGGGCTAAATTTACTCCTTATACTCACACATTTTCTTAAATTTTTCCAATTTTTTTAGTTTTCCATAATTTTTTTTATAAGCTCCAAAGATAATAAACATTCAAAAAAAATGTTGTAAACATATATATTCAAGTACAATGAAGCTGAAAGGAACTTGTAGTCTAAAAAGTCATCACTCTATTCCACAAAATTCAAGATTCCAATACGCACATTTGATTTGCATTTGAAAATAAGGCACTCGAATTTCATAGATCCTAATAGTAAGCTCTAGAATATATACTTTAAATAAAGCAAATAGTTAAGCAAGGGTTAGCTGATGAACACACTTTTTGTGGATTTTTCGACTTTTTACTAAAAATTGATGCATACAATGACTCACACAAAAAATGCAATAACATACTAAACAAATTAGACTAAACATAGTGCATGAAATGTAAACTCTCCCAAGCTTAGACTTGACATTGTCCTTACTGTTAAAGCCCTCACCGAATGAGATGAGACGAAATGCAGAAATAGAATGCGCTCTGATTGGTGTGGTAGTCGTGCATCTGGCGAATCATATCCTCTATGCCATCCTGGCGGGCTCATATATCCATAATCATGTCAGTCTGGCTATCAAATCGTCACTAGAAGAAGTGGTCAATATTTACAAAATGGCTAATTTTTATGTAACCCCCCAACTTTTGAATTCCAAAAATGCCCTCATAACCAAATTCAATTAGAAATCAGATTCAGAATTCCTAATATTAGGCAATTTAAATTATCTGATATAGTTCATTGAACCTGGACACTTTTTCTCCTCATGTTTGCACCAGCCGACCCTAGTTTCTCTTTTCCCCATCCTCTCTCATTCAAGGAAGAAAATGATCCCCAGAGAGAAGACGAAGGTGAATCAAGGTTGGAGAGCGACGTCAGGAGAAGGATCGTCGTAGACGAACACAAGAACGGATTGAGGAAGAACGACACAACGAGCTTATGGGCTAACAAGGATGTAACATCGCGGATCCCTTTAGAATAGGTTTTCATGATAGATCAATGCATGCTATGTCTCCTTATGATATTATGACGGATTCTCTATGATGACCATATGCCATGTGATTCTGGTTTTAATCCCCATGATGAAGATATGATGATTCTGCCCTAGAAAAGTTTTACATGATGTAGATGGATTAGGGAGATCCGTTCATGAATATAAGAATGTTTATGATGTGGATTTTAAGGCTGAATATTGTAGGAAAACATAGTGTTATAGATCCTCATATATTAATGTATCTATAGAAAAGAGCCTCGGATTGGTTCAGAAAAGAAAGGGGACGACGTTCGCCCAGAAATCTCCTGTCACGACCGTGACGGGCGTGTCATGGGCCATGACTGCTGCAGTCGAAGACGGAAACACGGTCACGGGCGGAACTCGCCCAAAAAATTCCCGTCACGGCCATGACGGACATTTCACGGGTCGTGACAGAGGCAATCAACGACGTGGAATTTGCTGAAATTTCCCGTCACGGGTCGTGATGGCGGCAGTAGAGGATGAAGGCTCCCAGTCAAGGACGTGCCCATCTGGTCACGGGCCGTGACAATGTAAAAATCACTCGGTCACGGCCGTGATGACCATCACGGGCCGTGACGTCATCAACGAGTCGGTGCGATCGAACGCGATCGCGAGCCATGACCATGACCCTTGTCGGTCACGGTCGTGACAAATTCATCACGGGTCGTGACCATGTGGAATGAATGCGTGTTTAGGTCACGACCGCGACCAGGTCCTCACGGGCTGTGACATGACAGTCACGGGTTGTGACATGACAGTCACGGGCTGTGACAGACCTATCACGGGCTGTGACCGCTATGTTACCAGGTTCTTTTAATGCTAAATCTTTTTATTTTGTGTTAGATACTGTGAAATTCTCCTGTAATCCTAAGGACTAATATGTGGACAAGATAAAGGGTCAATTATCCACAGGAAAATTAATGAGGAGGCCGCCATGCATTGAATGATTGGGAGCGTAGTGTTTATGATGATGGAGGACTGGTAGATCAGCTGCTACCTAGTTCCTGTTGTCTGGCCTTCTCCCCGCCTTGCAACAAATAGATTTCTCAAGCATCCTTTTCGGCTGTGGCTTGTGCACCCCTACCAACCTATTGGCGAAGCCTCTAAAGACTCATGAGCCATTCAAAGTCACAACAAAGCAACCCACCCTCAAAGTCACTAATGGGATAAGAAGAACTTAAGAAGATAATCACTTGGTTTAATATTTGCATTGAGCATATTGCATTAGATGTTAAAGAATGATGTTACCGTATTTCCATGTATGCCAAGTATAAGAAAAGTTAAATGAATGAAATGAATATGATGAAAGAACTCAATGATGATGATGATGTGGACTAATGGATATTTGACCATGGGTCATGCTTACTCCTTATGTATACACTCAGAGCGATTGATATTTGACTATATGTCATAGCTCACTCATGATGCAAGAAAGTAATGATATATTAATGAAAATAAAGTTATGTTAAGAAAGTATGTATGTAGTGGTTCAAAGTATGTATGTAGTGGTTCATGTTTGATTGATGTCATAGCTCACTCCTGATGCAAGTAATGATAAACTAAAGATTATGAAAGAAAGTAAACAAAGAAAGCAAGATATGAGCGTGATGATATATGAAGAAAGTAAAAATATGTATGATGTTTTATGATGACCCTCATGTATGATTATTGATGATTAATTATGACGATATAAATTAAATTCCATGCTTTTATTCCATCATGAAAAGTACCTTTCTATTGTGCCTTACATATCTGAGCTTTATAGCTCATGATGGATTTTGTTTTCCCCCTTCTTTGGATCCTGCAGGTCAGTGATCTAAGGATCATGGTTACTGGTGATACATGCGGCGACAAATGTTCGTGATGATGATGTTGTTTGCACATGAGTAGTGGTCCTATGTAGAGTTGTCTCTAGATTATTTCCTTTCCAAAAGATGTAATAGTTATTTCTGAGATAAATTATATTATGTAAGAGTTCTGCAATTAATTTACGATATAAAAATAGTTTTCAATTATTTATACATTCTGCATTTAGTTGACTAGTTTTAGTGTCAACCTTAAAGTCAAGGTTAAGTATGATGTGTAGCGTCTCCAGGTCCACATCTTTGCCACATGGCGGGGTGTGGGTTTGGGGGCGTTACATTTTAGTTTTTAGTCTTGACTTGCCTCTAGCTGGAATCAAGGTTCCAGAAGATCCAGCACGAGGGCTTGCCCTGAAAACTTCCCCCTGAATAATGTTTAACTCTAAGTCCATTCACTTTAAAGGATTGTTTTCCATCTGCAATGAGAAGTTCAACAACTTCCTAGGGTGTATAGTCTTTTATCACATAGGGTCCACTCCATTAGACCTAAATTTTCCAGGAAAAAGTCTTAGCATGCTGTTGTACGGGAGAACTTGTTGACCAGGTACAAATTTAGTCTGTTTTATATGCCGGTCATGTCAGATTTTAACATTTTCCCTATACAATTTATTATTTTCATAGGCCTAAGTTCTAAATTCATCTAATTCATTTAGTGTCAACAGTATTTCCTCCCTAGCGTTCACAAGTTCGAAATTCAAGAATTTAGTTACCCAATAGGCTTTGTGTAGCAGGCCCAACTTTTAAGCAAAAGCCCACAGTGGCATTTTGGTGATTCTTCAAATTAACAAGGGTTGCTTCGTCATTTCGCAGGACAAAAAAAAAGTAATAAAAAAAATAGTTTTGATTAGCCGCTCCGATCGCGACACGTGTCCCTGGGGTTATATAAAAC
>LTAE01012290.1:0-14039 GCA_001647135.1 Pontederia paniculata
TTATCTCATTAATGCCTTTGAAATGACTTTGAGGGTTGCTTTGGTGACTTTGAATTGCTTATGAGTCTTGGAGGTCTCGCCATAGGTCAATGGGGGTGCACAAGCCATGACCAACATAGGATGCTCGAGAAATCCTTTTGTTGCAGGGCGGGGAGAAGCCAAGCAACAGGAACTGGGTGACAGCTGCTCTACCCGTCCTATCTTAAACATCACTGTGCTCCCAAAACTTAACGATATGTGGCGACCTCATTTAATATAGGTGAAGCATGGTGACCCTTTATCTTGTCCACATAATTAATCCTTAATATTCATAAGCCAGGATATGAAGTAAAACATCTTTTCAATATTTAACATTTCTTAATCTTTCATCAATGGCTTAATTAGAAATAACCAACATCTTCATTCAGTCTGTCACGGCCGGTGAAATACATGTCACAGCTGTGATAATAGGCTTTATGGCCCGTGATGAACATATCACGGTCGTTACGACCTTCATATCGTCCATGTCGTCCTTCGTCACGGCCTGTTATGAATCATCACGACCCGTGATGTTCTCTGTGGCTGTGAACCTAGTTCACGAGCGCGATACATCTTACGACCGACGGTTTTGCGTACTTCGTTCCTGTCCTTCACCGCCCATAACGTATTGTCATGGCCCGTAAGGTCTTCACAGCGTCGGGCGTCACGATCCTTCACGGTGCGGCAACTTCACAGGCGTCGACCATCACGACCCGAAATCTTCATCACGGTTGTCGTTTTGTCCCGTTCCTTCATGGCCCGTGACTAATCTTACGGCCCGTGATCAGTTCACAATTTTGCAACACGATCGACGATCGTCTCACTGTCACGACATGAACATCTTCACGACCCGTGCTTCCCATATAACAGCCCGTGAAATCATATCACGGCCCGTGACGGTATCTCTGTCGTTCGGCTCTCGGTCGTGAGATCCATTCTCATGGCCGACCATTGTAGTCACGGTCTTGAAACCCCTTTCACGATCGTGATGACACAGGGGGCAGGCCGAATTTGCACAGGCACGTATTTTAAAGCATTACTTTCAACATAAGTTCACGTAATATATTTTATTCATCTAGAAATTCGAACATGGATCAAATAACTTAATTAAATATTATTTTATCTAGCATGAACCCTAGCATGCAATTTAAATATCATGACAACCTATCTATTGTGATCCACTTGTTTACATACCGAACCTTGTAGGGTTGTTCTTCGTTCTTCAATTGCGCCCTCTTGATCTCCTCTAGTGCTCTCGATCTCCTTCACGTTCTCCTAGATATTTGGGCATAGTTCTGGATGAGATAAGAGAAGAGATAAAGAGAAAGAGAGAAAAACTAGGAGAGAAAAATTTTACCTATAGAGAAAACCTGGCGGCTAAAGCTTTGAGAGAGAAGGTAAAAATTATGAGGGCTCCCCCTATGGTCTTATTTATAGGCATGAGGTATAGGATTTCCTAATTTAATTCAAACTCAAATTTTAAATTTGAATTCTGAATTTTAAATCAACTAATTAATCTCATATAATAAATTCTGAGATTTAACTAATTTGAATTTAAATTTAAATTCTGGCTTTCTTTTTTAATTTGAATCCTAGGATTTAATTAAATCTTTTTATTTCCTTTTTTAATAGATGTGGTTATTACAATCAATCAATGCTTTGTTCATTTGTGATTTGAATCACATACGATGTGAGTGAGAGTTTAATGTGATTGTTTTTTGATAGCTTGAAAGCATTCGGAAATGGACTAAATATGATTTAATCAATACAATGCAAAAGGACACAAGTGCAATCTAACAAAGTTCCATTGATATATTCTCTCGATATTATTTGATGGGGATCGATGATTTGATGTTATGTATTTTTATAAACAATACAACAATCAATATTTTCTTTAAAAAGTATCTTGGTATAGTTATTTAAAACGTCAAAAAGAACTATAAAATTCCCAAAGAGGCCACTGTATAATGAAGAAGGGGCATTACCCCTCTCCCGACAGGGCACCACCCACGGGCGGAGTAAAGCAACTTGCTCGCCTTCTTTAGGTAGCATTTGGATATTAGAACCTAAGGTTCTCCGGACTTTGATGAATAGTTTTATTTGATATGTTAGTTCTAATTGTGTTTGAATGAACTAAATTGTAATTATTATAAATAGGTTCTAGTTGGTATTTGGATGAAAAAATGAAACAAAAAATATAAAATATATTTTAATAAAGATAAATTTTAGTTTAATTTAAAAATTACATTAATTATTATAAAATCAATCTCACGAATTAATACTTTTCATAAAAGTTATTTTAAAATATCAATTAAAATTTATCAACAAAATAATAATTAACAATTAATATAAAATTAATATTCTAATACTAATATTTTCATAAAAAAATATGTTTTAAATAATTATACTAATGAATAATTTGTATTATAACTTAAATATATGACAACAAATTGTTTTCTTGCAAAAAAGTAAATAATATAAAAATATTGTCATGAATAATATAATTAAATAATTTGATTTTATGGTAAAGTAATTAAAAATATAATGTGATAAATAATAGTTTTATAATCATATTATTAAGTTAGTATAAAACTATAATTTATTATTTAAAATTTAAAGTTGAGTAAAGAAAAAAAAGAGAGAAAAAAAATTAAAAAAAAACTACATAGAGTTGAAAAAAAAAGTGGCACAACAACACTAAATGTTGGTGTTGCAATAAGAACCCACGAGTGGAAATCGGAGGGTGAAACCCTAGGTCTAGTGGCAGAGCTAAGAATTTTTTGAGAGGATGCATAATTATTTATTATCATATGATATAGTTAATGTAAAATACAACAAAAGTATTATTTTAACACAAATATATTTTACTTATAGCGTTCAATAATTTTATTTATTCATCGCAAAAAAATAAAAAAAAAACTTAAATTAATTTGACTTTTGTTTTAAATATTAAAAAATAAGCAAACGCAATGACAAGAAAATGCATTTAATTTTAAATACTATGGACTACGAAATAATAAAGTTTAATATAAGAAAAGAAGAAAAAAATTCACAACGGTACTATTTTTTCTCCTAAAAAATGTTTAATCACATTATTAATTAAAAATACACGAGAGAGATACTTTTAACTATGAAATAGAAATACTAAATACAAATAATAATATGACAAGATGAATATTACTTATAATTAAATAATAATATTTGCGTAATGATTAATAGAAAAAAAGGTGGAAAAAATTTAACATTAGAAAACATATCCAGGCGTGAAACAAACTTTTAAGTAGATTTATGTCATATATTGATAGAGTAGTAAGTAGGAATATATTAATGAATATAAATAATATTTTGAATGAACTAAAATTTTAATCTATAAAAAATAATGATACTTTATGAACTAACATAATAATATTTGATTAGAGATAAAACATAAACAAGAAAATAAAAGGTAAAAGAGGTAAACAAAGCATAAAAATTAAATGAAAAAATGTTGATAAATGGATTTTGAACCAGCATCTTCCAAAGTATTATTTTCTAAACAAGTTCAACCTTTCATATGTGAATTATTGTTCCTACTTAGCACCGCCCTCCCCTCCCATCCTTGCCTAGGTCACGTGACCCGAGGTTCCACATTGAAATTTTATATTCAATTTCATAAAATGCCATATCGTGGAACTTAGCTAGAGTCAACTTTGGTTCAGGCCTAGGTTCCTTTGCCAAACATAGCCCTAGTCTTCTTTGATAGCCTTTGGATATTAGAATTTGGGATTCTCCAAGTTCTATGAATAGTTTGATTTAACAGATTAATTCTAATTGTGTTTGGATGAACTAAAATATAATTACTATAAATAGATTATAGTGAGTGTTTAGATAAAAATTGAGAACAAAAAATATATTTTGAATAAAGATAAACTTAGTTGAATTTAAAAATTAATTAATTAATATAAAATCAATCTCACGAATTAATATTTTCATAAAAAAATTGGTCAAATTATGAAAATAATAATAATAAATAAGTAATATAAAATTAATATTTTAACAATATTATTTTCATAAAAAAATATTTTCTAAATAATTAATAATTATACTATTAAATATTTTGTATTATAAATTAAATATAAGGTAATCAATTGTTTTCATACAAAATAATTAAGTAATATAAAATTATTTTCATGAATAATATAATTAAATAATTTGATTTTAGCATAAAAATAATTAAAAATATAATGTGATAATTAATAGTTCCATAATTATATTATTAAGTTAATATAAAACTAAAATTTATTATTTAAAAATAAAAGTTGAGTAGAAAAGAAATTGCATAACATTAAAAAAATTGCAACAGTTAAAAAAATAATTCCCTCATATTTTTCAATTTAAAAAATCTCCCCACAACCCGAAAATCAAATCTAGAATTCCAAATATTATGTAATCCAAAATCTCAGATATGGTTCAACGAACACAAACACATTTTATTATTAGTATTCCCTCCCCATTAAATATTTTTAGTCGGTCCTAGTTTGTCCCTCTTTCTTGTTTTCCCAAAAATCTCTTGACAACGATTATCTTCCCCAATCAAGGAGAAAGCAAAAGCGAATCAAGGATTGGAAGGGATGTCAGGAGAAGGATTGTCATAGATAAAACACAGAAACAGATTGAGGACGAACGGGACAACAAGCTTATGAGTTAACAGGTATGTAAATAGGTGGATCCCTTTAGATCAGGCTCTTCTTGATAGATAATTGCATGCTAGGTTTCTCTTGTTGCTAAGGATGAATTAACGTGATGATTTTTAAGCCTAGAACCTCTATTTTAAACTCATGATGGATGATGAATATTTATGCCCTAGAATTGTAGATTAGACATATATGAATAGATTTAATTGGAAAAGATTAATGATGTGTGTTTATGATGCATATGAGGATGTTCATGTCCTGAGATCCGTGTTTATTCTTTTGTATGATGTGATTCAATATGGGCAAATTTATAAAAAAATTATGATTTGTATGATGATGTTTATGCCCTAGATTATGTGGGTAAATTCATTATAAATGAAGAATGTTCATGCCTAGAATTGTTAAATTATCTCTTGTATGATTCGATTTTATTAGAGAAGAATTATGTTTAGTATGATGAGATCTTAGTATTATAATATGTAGAAAACATAGGAATTGGAATCCTAGGAGATGAAACCCTTGTAGAAAGAATCTTAGAAAAGAATGAGAAAAAAGGCGAAAAATCGGCTTGGTAACCCTCGATCGGGCCATGATGATGGATATAGAAATACCAGCTTTAGTCACGACTATGATAAAGTAACGTGACCAAGTCACAAACTGTGACACCCAAGTCACGACCGTGACATAACGAAGTAAGAATCATTACTCTTCAAGTCACGAGCCATGATGTAAAGAACGGTTAGCACATCTGTGAACGAACGGTCACGAGCCGTGATAGAGTCAACAAAATGCCGTGACACAAAATCACAAACCGTAAAGAAGAAAGGAAATATTTTATGTCCGGTCACGATCGTGAGTCCTAAGTCACAGGCCATGACGAGAGGGAAAAATGTTAAATGTCTGGTCACGACCGTGAACAACAAGTCAAGGGCCATGACGAAGTCGGGTAATGTTAAGAGCCTTCGGTCACGGTCGTGAACTTTTGATCACGGACCATGACAAGGTTAGGAAAATATAGTCCCTTCGGTCATGGTCGTGACAAGTTTGTCACGGGCCGTGATCGTGTTAAATGAAAGATGATGATGTTCTGTCACGACCGTGACAGGCCAATCACGGGTCGTGAACACTAGATTTGAATGTTATTATATTTATTATTGTTCTGAATTTAAATAGTAAATGTTGTGGAATCTTCAGTGAACTCTAAGGACTAATATGTAGACAATATAAAGGAGAATCATTCTCACCAAAATAATGATGATGAGGTCGTCGTGCATTGATAATTGGGAGCGTCAATGTTTATGATGATGGGAGATTGTAGAACAGTTGCTACCTAGTTCATGTTGCATGACATTCTCCCCGCTTTGCAACAAATGGATTTTTCGAGTATCCTTTCCCGGTCGTTGCTTGTGCATCCCCTACTCACCTATTAGTGAACCTCTAAAAAGTCTTGAGCAATTCAAAATCACAACAAAGCAACCCTCAAAGTCATTAATAAGACAAGAAGAACTTAATATGATAATCACTTGGATAATGATTGCATTGATCATATTGCATAAGATGCTAAGGATGGATGAATAATGAATGATAATGTATTGTATGTATCCCAAGTGTTAGAGAGACAAAGCAAAGATAATGAATTAACGATGATGATGATGTGAAGTAATTGATATTCGACCATTGGTTATAGTTTACTCTTTATATACGTTTATAGCAATTGATGTTTGACTATTTGTCATAGCTCACTCCTGATGCAAGAAAGTAATGATATACTAATGATGATGAAAGTAAAGTTATGTAAAGAAAGATAATAAGTCAAAGATGATGAAAGAAAGTAAAGAAAGAAAGTAAAGAAAGAAAGCAAGATATGTGAAAAATGATATATGTAAGAAAGTAAAGATAATTATGATGCTTTATGAAAACCCTCATATTATTATTACTAAGGATTTACTATGATGATACAGTTATGTTCATACTTTTATCCTATCATGAAAAGTATCTATCTATTGTGTCTTACATATTTGAGCGTTAAAGTTCATGATGGATTTATTTTCCCCCTGCTTTGGATCATGCATGTCAATGATATGATATGTTATGGTTACTGATGATGCTAGTGGCAACGTATGTTCGTGATGATGGTGCTATTTGCACATGAATAATGATCCTAAGCAGGGGTGGAGCCAGAATTATTTTGAGTGAGTTCACTATTAAGTATAAAGATGAAGGGTAGATATGTAAAAAAAATAAATATGCTAAAATTTGTAAAAATTAAGAAAATATTATCAATTATTAAAGAATATATAACTACTTAGGTCTAATTATTAAACTATATAATGCAATTAATTAAAATAAATATAAAAAATAAATAATGTATTAAAATATAAAAGAAATTATGTTAACAATGATTTCATAATAACTAAAACAATATAGAACTTTTTGAAAGTAACAACTAAAATTATTAAAACGAAAATATAAAGAAAGTAATAACATTTATTACATGAGTGAAAGATATTGATGAATTGAATTTAAGAGAAAGAAGAGAGAAAATTGCAAAATTATTAATTTTATAAACTAATTATATAACACATTATGAAAGAAATTTAAATAATAATAAAAAATACATGCTCATTATATATGAGTGATGTAATAATTTTAAAGTCATAGATAAATGCAAGCTTATAATATCTTAAGAAATTAAAATAATACATTAACATTGGTTACACATGTTCTAAAAATGGACCATCCCGATATAAAAATTTAAAAAAGCAAAAGAAAAATTTAAAACGAAATAGAAAATCAGCTCAAAAACCAAAGGTAAATTTTTGCATTGCTTGGATTCGAACTTGAGCGGGTGATTACTTTCCAGCTAACCATTTGGACATTTGAACAAATGTGAAAGTAGCAAACGCTAAAACTATACATACGTTAACTGAAATTCAGTGCCTGCACTTACTGGCACCACACCTGCCGTTGCCCTGATCCTAAGTCAAGTTATTTCTAAATTATTTCCTTTCCAGATATGCAATAGTTATTTACGAAATAATTTATATTATATAAGATTTCCACAATTATTTTATGTTATGAAAATAGTTTTTAAAGATTTTTCAGTTTTCACATTATATTGATCAATCATAGTGCCAAAAAATAAGTCAAGATTATGTATGATGTGAAGCGTCTCCAAAAGAGCATTTTGTCACGTGTGGAGTGATTTTTTGAGGGCGTTACAAAAACTCTAGATCACAGTGACTCAGAATTTCATCCTAGTTTAGCAGAATCACTTGATCAGAATCAGCTCTAATTTCTAGGCGCGATTCTAATGTCAAATGCAGCCGATGAACGAAGAAGAAGGCACAGTCAAAAGGGTCCATGACACCCTTTTTCATTTTTTTTAACATTATTAGTTATATATATATATATTATATATATATATATACTTCTATTGTAAATAATGTGCTGATTTTTTCGGTTATATTTTTAATATTTTTTTTGTTATATATATATATATATATATATATTTCGGTTATATTTTAAATAATATGTCAAAAATATAACAATTGAAGTTGAGAAAACATCAATTTGAAAAATAAAATTAGGGAGCGATATAATTAAAAGTCTGTTGATCACAAAATTAGTTAAGATATTGGTGACATAGCTCAATTTAACATCAAAATTGATACTGAATAGAAAAAAATAGTTAGCCTGAAATCTGAGGGAGGGAGCAGATATACGAGAAATAATAACTTATTAACATTCGTGCATATCACACGTGTCGACAAAGCAAAGGACACGCTCTTACTGCACGATCCTCCCTCTACTCACAGCTCATTCCACATATTGTTTAATCCTTAATTAAACTAATCTAATTATGCTAGACAAAAGCAGACCTTTTTATTGTTTGGAAACAAGAATTATAAAAAAGAAAACTTAAAAATTAATTTAAGCATGTGGGTAAGTCTTACGATGATGGCAAAGAGATGTGCACGTGATAGGTGCGGTAGGGGTCAGATGCATCTTGAGTTATTTACTTTCCAACATTACTATAATCCATTTTGTGTTTCTAACAATGTTTTCATAATTGAATATGAGATCTGATCGGACATTCGACTAAATCATGATTAGATCGGTCGGATTGAATTCGATCGAGTTGAATTAGATTTTTATTAAAATAATATTATTTATAATAATTTAAAATATATAGCATAATTAATACTACATAATATGTTAAAATTAATAAAAAACTATTATTGGTTAGATATTAATGTAAAATGTCATTTATTGTGTTTCAAAAGATTAATGCTTATTTAAAATAATGACAATTGATAAATTATTACTACTATTAATATAATACTAATGATGTTATATTATTTTTTTAAATATAATATAACTAATATTTTGTAAGAAGACTTTAATATTAACATATTAATTATAAAGTACGACAATATTTATAGTTGTAAAAGAATAGTATTCAAAATAAGTTTTATTTTTATTTTATCAAAATTCACATAAAACTTTTGTTTTTGCGTTTGATTACCTTTTCTTTCTTTATTTTCATTAATTTCCTTTCTTGTTTACACTTTCTTTTTTTTTTAACTTTTGTATTTTCTCCCGCTCTTTAGTTACTGACAATGTTAATAAAACCGGACCGAACCGGTCGGTCCGACCGGTTCAACAAAAAATTAGAAATGCATTAAAACAGGGTCAACCACTAAAAAATCGGTGAACCGGTGAATCGCCAAAAACCCGGTTCGAATTTAAATTAGGAAAAAAATAAAAAAAAACTTATTATAAAGATGAAAGGAAAATTGTTATAAAAGGAAAATAATCAGAGAAAAAAATTGGAAATAAAAATATATGGAAGAAGAATAAACATGGAGAAAAAATGGAAATTAAAAAAAGAAAAGGTAGGTAAATAAATGAAAGCTAAATAACATAACAGAAAAGTTACATGAATTTCAATTAAAATAATTAATATGGCTATTAGTATAATAAAATAATAGTATTAATCATCATGATTTTTTTAAACATTAAATCATTTAAAAAAAATGATTGGCAAAAATAAATTTGAAAATAGAAAATTAATGACAGGTGAGTAAATAAGAAAAATAAATAAAATAAAAAAGTAGAAACAAATATTTGAAGTAAATAAAAGTAAAGTCACTAATGTCAAAATAATTAATATAGCATTATTAGTGTTATATAAATAAGTGTATATCAATCATCATGATTTTGTGTAAGTATTAAATTTTTTAAATATAATAAATGATTAAAAAGATTTAACACAAATCAAGGGAGAAACATGTTGAAAAAAATAGAAACATTAGGCAAAATGAAAATGGAAAGATGAAGTAAATATATGAGGAAATTTGATAGGAAAAATAAAAAAAAGAAAGAATCTAAAAATATATGAAATAAAGTAAACTGTGAAGAAAATTAAGAGTAGTTAAAAAAATAAATTAATATGATATCATTACTATTATATAACAATAAATTAATAACCTATCAATCAACATTATTTAATATTTTAAATATATAATAGTAATATTTTATCTAATTATTAGTAGGTATAATTATCTTTTTTTATATATTATATAATATTAATTGTGTTATATATCATAATAAGACTATAAATAATATTATTTTAATAAGATCGATTTAATTCGATCGAATTCGATCCAACTGATCCGACCATGGGCCAGTTGGACGTTCGATTCGATCTTCGATCTGATTATCAAAACATTTATTACTGATTTCATTTTTTTTATATTTTTACTTTTTACTTCTTCCTAGTCACATTGATATTTTTCATTTTATTTTCCTTTTATGTTTACTTCTTTATATTTTCATTTATGCATTACCTCTTTTATTCTCTATATTAATATTTCTTTTTTTCACTTCTTTCCAATTTTAATTAATCATTTCTCATTTTATTAACTTTTTTTCAATTGTGTCCTCCTTAATTGCATGATTTGACTTTCTTTTTTGTAATTAATTGTATAATTATGCATTAATTACACTAATCAACATTAAATACACTATAATATAACTTTCCAATTTTTTTTTAAATTTTGATAATGAAACCTGGTTTTACGTTTTTTTTATTTTTCTAGATTTTTTTTGTTTAATCCGGTCCGAAGTCACC
Source organism: Pontederia paniculata (assembly GCA_001647135.1). Taxonomy (NCBI): domain Eukaryota; kingdom Viridiplantae; phylum Streptophyta; class Magnoliopsida; order Commelinales; family Pontederiaceae; genus Pontederia; species Pontederia paniculata. The sequence continues at coordinate 10,828 of LTAE01012290.1, forward strand.
TTTGATTTTGATATCAAACCGAACCGAACGATCGATTGGTTCATAAAGTGGCGGAGCCAGAATTTTTATCTAGGGAGTGCAATTGCTCATATACTAATTTATATAATAAAAAAATTATTTTAAATATTAATCTATATTTGCAATTATAATTTTTAATAATTTATTTGCACGCCATAATACAATTCAAAATATTTACATCAATTTTACTTTTTATTTTAAATAAGGATAAATATTAAGAAAATAGAAGTATGCATGTACTAAAATAAATAAGTAGATTATTATGCTATAATTATAAGACTAATAAGGAGAAATGTATATAATATATATATATATATATATAATCTTGTTAATGAATGATAATATTAATATAATATTAGTAAATTATATTTCATGGAAGAGTATATTAGATAATATTGAGTAAACATAAAAAATAAATAATAAGAAAGTAAAAATGGAATAGATAAAGTAAGTATAAGGAAAAAAGAAAATAAAATGAGGGACCAATGGGGTTTGAACAAGAGACTTCAAATTGAGAACATTGTACTCTATTCATCTGATCAAGTAACTATTGTTGTTCTGTACCCAGTAAAATAACTATTTAGCGAAGCCAGGGGGTGCCAGTTCACACCCTTGCACCCCCTAGCTCCGCCCCTGGGTTCATGATTAAACCGTTCGAACCAATCAATCCGGTTCGATTTTAATAACATTGGTTTATGATAGATTTGTTCTACAAATGATAATTTTTTCAAAGTTTGAAGATTTCTAAGGAAAATTGTCTCCGACTTTAAAAACTTTATTCCTGTCATCTAGGGATGTAGGTGAATAAGGTCCCATAAATATTATTTCTTACTTGTTAAAAAATATCTAATAATCAACAACTATTAAAAATAGTTAAAAGAATATTGATATATTTCATTATTAATAAGCAAAATAACTAGTTTTAAATAACTAAATATTATTAATAAACATTAAAACTACTATTATATATTAATATAAAAAATTACTTATATGTGTTGGGGATCTAAATGCCCATGGGGAGTGATGACAGGAATCCAATTGTCCTCGCCCAATGGATCGAGGTCGGGAGGCTAGGGCAAGGTCAGGATATTGATCCCGTCCCCTGTCGAGTTGTGTGCCATCCAAGGTTTTAATAATCAAACCGGGCACTGACACGAAGAGGCCTTCGTATACCAATTGAGTTGGATGATCAAATTGGATGTAATAAAATAATAAAAGTATATAACAATATTAAATCAAACTACTTAATAAGTTTTTTTAGAAACAACCACTTAATAAGTTAACATATTTGTCAAATTCAAAACATAATAGTCATATTCATATTTCAAACTTGTAATAAAAACTAAGATGACAATAATAAAAGAGTAGGAGTAAATTGAAAAAAAAATAAGAAAAAACAAAAAGATATAAAAACTCTTTAAAATAGACAAAGTCAATTATAATGATAGAAATATAAAGAAATATAAAATTGATTCAACCCGACATAAAATTTCTAAAATTTTTTAAAGTAAAAAAAACTTAGACGATTTTTAAACTTTAAAAAACCACCCAAGAAACTCGACGGAGACCTACATATTTAAATTATATATAATGTTTTGAATACTTTTAACATATATAAACACATTTTTTTGTGAATAAATGTTAACAAAAATTGTATTTTGATGTTAATAAGTACTTCTTAACATTGTAATAAATATAAAATATAGGGCATAAAAGGAATTCCCCGAAAAAATTGATATTTTTTAGTTGAAAACAAAGCACATAAAAAGATAGGCAATGTACATTAAAAATAACTAGATTTGTATTACTATAATATATATAAATATATATATACACCAAATGTTCAAATTGGAGTATTAATTTTATATGCAAAAATTATATCTGATTTATGTCATAGTCAATTGACGATGCTCATCACTGGAAATGTAGATTGATCGTTGATCGTGAGGAAACTCGATCATGCCAAAATCTCTTTGTTGTCCTTACACTATTGCCCTTTCTTTGCTCTAATAGTCCAACATCGACCACCATCGTCTTGTAGTAAAATCTTTCGCTGTTCATATGTATGAATTAAATAATTAAAGTCAATATTGTGTACAAAAAATAATATTAAGCAAAAAAGACATCAAATTTTATGTGGAAAAACCTCCAAAATGAAGGTAAAAAATTATGGAGCAATCATATAGTAATTTTATTATATCAAGAAAGAATTATAAAATCTTTCATATTTTTTTCAAACCCAAAATAATAATTCAATGTGAATAAATCAATAGATATCCTCTGAGAAAATATGAAATAATCAATATGAATAATATCACCTAATTGATGTGATTATCTGTGATCATAATATTAAAAAAACTTTCAAAAATTCTCTCAATATGATTTTGTTCATAATTCTCTGCTCTTCAAAAAAGGATTCCTTTGTCTTCTCAAACTCTCCCTCTTTTTTCATAACTATCCTTACCATCATGAAAAATCAATTCATCTCTTTTATGATTAAAAATATCAAGAGAATTTTTTTTTCTCTCTTCATATGCTTCAACCTTCTTTTTTTCTCTAGAAAGAAAGAAGACATATTTATTTCATTTACAAGATATATTCAACTCCAACTCAAACACCTAGGTAATGTTAATTTAACTTAAATTTTTTAGATCTTTCATGGCTTAAACCCCAACAATCATCGCCATCAATCCATGAGAAGGGGATACACTATCAATAATCACCACTTGTCTTTGCCTTTTCTTCTTTAGTAATCATTGTATATTCAAAACTCAAATATTTAGTAAAAAAATAATGCTCTTATAGATCTATGAAGTTGAGAAATCACTCACTCTCTGTGTCCTCGACATCTGCATATCTTGCTGCTATTTTACTATCTTCATGGACTTAACGAATCATATATACCTTCGACAAGCATTTAAAAATGAGTGCATGTATGATGCAACAGAGCCTATCGGTAGTTCTAGTTGGATTATTTTGTAGTTGTCATGATATGGTATAGTTGATGATATTAATATGTTTAATAATTTGAAATTTGACCTTCTAAGTAGTTTGAACTTCGAGACCATTTTATTTTTGCACTCGTAAAAAAGGATAATATTTCACGGGCAACTGACATTAGTCTTTGAAAAATCTCACGTCATTGGGTTGATAGAAAAAAACATGAACATATATATATATATATATATATATAT
>LTAE01012291.1:0-14036 GCA_001647135.1 Pontederia paniculata
TCAAAAGGAAAACATATTGAAATAGAATATAACTATATTCAGGATATAATCGAAAAGAAGGAAATAACAGTGACGTATATGCCTACGAGTGACATATTAGCTGATTCCCTTACAAAGGGAATTACAACTGGTGTTTTCATCAAGCAATTGGGCTTGATGGGACTCAAGAGTGACTGAGTTAGTATGAAGTATTCACGGATAGTGAAAACTTTGGGATAATAATCTCCAGTTAGACTGCTCACGGATAGTGGGAGTGCTGACATAGTGACCACGCTGGTCAAGTGAGAGATTGTTGTAAGGTGACCAACCGTGATCAGTCATCACGGACCGTGATCAGTCATCACGGGCCGTGATCAGTCATCACGGCTGTGTTGGTCACAATGAGGCGTGATCGCAGAGATCACGACCGTGATGGACGGACCGTGATCAGAGAGATCACGGCTGTGATGCTCAAGTCTCCACACGACGCGGGAGCATGCAAAGCGACATTAATCGCGGGATACGTATCGTGACGATACGTAGGATTAATGCACGCGATTCGTGCGAGGATGTGATGTCGTCTGGAAGAAGAAAGGAGCGTCTGACGTCTGTCGATCGCGAGCGCACCGTGAGAGCGCATTACAACCGCGGTTGAGGGGGGCGGAGTGCTGCGGGCATGCGGCCATATAAGGGACACGACGCGTGCTAGGAGCCCTCCGAGTTTGCGGAACCTCGTCTCTCCCTCTCGTTCTTCAAGGACAGCAAATGAATTCTTTTTTTTTTGACACTTTACAAACATGTTTTATATAACCAAGGTCAGCAGTTGACCTCACATGCATAAAACTAGACAAAGAAGGTTTTCGGAGTTAACTAAAATAAATTTGGATCAAGCAACGTTTTATAACCAACTTGGACTTTTACACTGATCTTGCCAAGTCAACTTTTTTATGTATGTATCAAGGAAAAGCTCATTCCATTATGTTAAATTCAAGAATGTGTACTGAGTTGTGATTGTTGAGGTCACCTTCACAATAACTGCGGCTCATCGACTGATCGGCCTCGCCATGACAGCGGAAGGAATCCCATTGATCGCGTGTTGACATGGGATCACGAATGCCAATGGTTACATCCGAGTCGGTGTCAGGCTGGACGTGCATGTTTTTGTGGCATGTCAAACGTGGCGAAAAACGAAAATAGAAGGCGAGTGTAACATTCGATCCACGTCAGAGGCCCAACGCAGGTCTGTTTAGACCGAACACGGACCATATAGTGGTAACATGTTGTTAAAACCTGAATTAAATAAGTAATAAGTTTTTATTATTATGAACTCCGAGTTGGATTTAAATAATAGAGTTTTATTTTCTTTAAATAGACCCTTAGTGTACGAGAGAAGCTCTTATAAACCATTATTTCCCTCAAGCCCTAGCCATCATAATTTTTTTTCCTAATCTCTTCTTCTCTTTTGGTGCAGTTCCAAGAACTTGATCTCTCTCTCCCTCATAGCTCTCTCTCTCTCTCTCTCTCTCTCTCTCTCTCTCTCCTCTCTCTTTCTCTCTCTCACTCTCTCTCTATCTCTCTCTCTCATATATATATATATATATATCCCTTTTTCTCTTCTACACTTTCGTAATGAATCATGCTAGGAGGAACTGAAAGAGACCAACAACAACATGGACTTCATAGGAATGAAGGTGAGGAACGGTTGGAATGCGAAGAACAATTGCCCCAATGAAACAAGTATGTATTTAGGTGGATCCCGTTAGATATGCCTTTCATGGTAGAAAATTGCATGATAGGCTTTTACTCTAGACACGAATAGTTTATTCGTACAAATATTGCTTTTTGAATCCCTATTTAGCCTTCTAGACGCTAGTACTATTTGGATGTAATTATTAATAATTTCTTTACCAAAGTTGGAGTTTAATTCACCAAAAACAATGAAGCTTTGGCTTGGACGATCAGACAAGGACCACGTCGCCTTCAAACATGGCTTACGTCTGTAGGGACAAAACCACCCTAGACCACCACCATAAGACACAACCCTAGATATACCTGACACGGCCTGCATCGCCCCAATGTGGAGATCGTATCTTGGATTATTTAAATAAGTTAATTGAATGCTAGTCAGGATACGACCCACGTCTTTCTCCAACATGGAGAGCATCCGCTGAAGAGAAACCCTAGAGTTGTATTAGCCGTGAAACATGATCTGGGTTCCAATAATTGTCTGCATTGCTCTAATGTGCGACCCTTTTTTGAATTGTTTTAATTAAATAATTGGATGGTAGTTAGGGCATGTTCTGCGTCAAAGACCATATGTGACCCTCGAATGTGATCCACGTTCACCCAAAATTCTAATGATAATACACAACAAATAGATGGTACACAACCCGTGTCGCACCCTAACACGGCCCGCGTCAATGACCCCAACATGCCGAAGTCTGCCGATTGGATTCACATCATAGAACACAACCCATGTTAAGAACAGACATGGCCCGTGTTTGTGGTACAATTTAGTTAATTTTCCTATTTTATTCTAAACCCAAGATAGTGAATGTTTGTAGACTTCCATGAATGTTAATGATTAATATGTGGAAAAGATAAGGGTCAACCATATTCACTAAATAAAGTTGAAATTGTCATGCATTGCATTCTTGAAGCTAAAGTGAGACAATAGTGTAGATGCAAGAAAACTATATGGTCTCGTTGTATAGTCTTATCTGTGTTGTGCAACAAAAAGAATTTTTGAGCATCCTCCCCTCTTGTGGGCTCTTGTTGTGATTTGTGTACCACTACTAACACTGTTATTGGCGAACTTTCAAAGATTTTATAAGCCGTTTCAAAATAATCCTCAAAGTCATTAATGTGATAAGTCCAAGATAACAAGACAATCCACATGACTAAAGTATTGCATTGACCATATCATTGAGCTAGATATTTGCATAGAAAGCAATCAGAGCATTGCATAGAAAAGAATTAGAGCATTGATCCAAAGCATTGCATAAAAAACCGTAGTATTGCATAACATTGTATGAAAAGAAAAACAAAACATTAATATGGGATAACACAACACAGTGCATTGATGACGAGGATTTAAGATTATTGGCCATGTTCTATAATATTGTCTTAATCTCTTTTCTCATGTTTTATTATATTTTCTTGCCTTATATATTTTGTCGCTTTATACTCACGGGAGAATTGTCTTCCCTGTATTGGATTCTGCATGTGACTGATCTGCAGAGGTATGTTGACTGGTGGCATGTGCGCCCACTGGTGCTCGTTATGGATGTAGCTTGCACATGAATAATTGTTCTTGATCTAGATGTCTCTCGTAGTTTTAGCTCGATTGAGTTGTAATACCTCAGTATGTTTCAGACATTATAGTTGATGTAAGACTTTCACACTTTATTTTATGAAAGAGTTTTAGTTTTATATTATTAAGCATTTTTTGTTAACGTCTCCAAAAGAGCATTTTTTTACGTGGCGAGATGTGCTTCTGGGCATTACAACGACGATCATGGCGAGCGATTACAAGGATCATTTGATGCATGGACAATCGGTACACAGGTTACGGATGATGATGGGTCATTGACTAAAAGAAATGAGTTAGACGATGTTCGAGAGTACCCTATCCGCTCGTTGGAATCCATAGTTTACTCACATTACTACCAAAGCTTCCTTTACAGTGGAGATGGAATTTTTTAGCATCATTTCCTCTGCGACACATCCCTCTGCAAGACACATACCCTGCCATCTTTTCGTAAATGTGGATGCTCCTCTCATGATTGTTGTCGATGACGAACAATCACTGCAACAACATAAGACACGCTCCCCTAGTAATTGATCAATCGCTGCAATAACATACACGCAAATTGACGACGTCCAATCCCTCACATACGACCATTGTGCCTCGGAAGATGTCTAAACCATTCAATTGACGCTTCCTCAATCACCAACGACCTTCCCTTGATGACCATCGTCGATGAACGGTAATAAGTCAGGTTGGAGAAGATGAATAGTAGAGATTATTGTAGCATCCAATCCTAGCCGTCCATTCTATTTGATAATTGAATCCTTACCGTGGATCACTACTTATGATAATCTTATAATCACAGTCATAAATCTATCCTAAACTTTTAATATTGAGAATAGATCTATTATATTGCATGCTAATCTAGGTCGTTGATCTACATTTTTTTAATCACAACCATTATAACCTAACCTAAATCTGAATCATAGAATCCATATTTCTATTTAATCCTACCTTACAACCATAATATTACACTAATTTATCTCAATCGTTGAACTATATAAAGTTTTAATCTTAACGGTCATATTTATATTTGATCTATAACATAGGATCAAAGATCATATTTCATGTTTTAATATTTATCGTTCATTTAATTCATCTATTTACATTAGCCTATTTCATATAATTTTAAACATTTATGAATTATTAAACCATCTTATTAAAAATATTATTGACTTAACAATCATTGATAAACTTAAAGAAATTATTGATGAGAATATTGTTCTATAATTAATTCCTAATATTTAACACTAAATGATTATTGGAACTTATGATTATTGCTTAGATTATTTTTATTAATCTTTGTAAATTTTTATTCTCAAAAGTTATAATTCTGAAACTTATAATTTTGAGTTCAATTAATATTTGTATTTTTATTCAAATATTGTAAACATTATTCCTAAAAAATATAAATGTATACAAATTTTAGTATTAAAGAACAAATATTTTATGTTTAAAACTCATACTATTAATCCGTGTAATTTCTTTGAATATATATCATCATCTTCATTATCGAAAATTACAAACATATTAACTTTTACTATTGCGAGATTTCTTTTTCATTTTTACACATTCTTTTTTAAATATAATTTTCGAATATATTACATAAGGAAATTTAAAATATTATAAAATTTGTTTCTGAATATATATATATATATATATATCTGAAACTTTACAAAATTTTATTTAATATCTTAAATTTTATTTTTGATAATTATTACTTTTGAGAATATAGTATTTCCTTTATTGTCAATTTTGTTTTTAAAATATTGTTTCAAAAATATATTTTTTTTGAAAAGAAATTGAACTCTATTATTATTTCTGAAACTTTATAATTATTTCTGAATTTTTTAAGTTTAAAAATATTGTTTCCTAAATATATTTTTTTGAAACCAATTCAAAATTGAATTTTATCATTATTTTCAAAAACAAATATTATTTTTTTCGAAATTGTATATAGAAGTTTAGAAGTTAACAAATTTTATTTTGAATACATAATTTCCTTTACTACCGAAAACACCATTCTAGACCAAGATTCAATTTCTTCAAATAATAATTTTTTATTCAAATTTTTACTATAATATTTTTTTGAATTACTTCAGTAATAGTTTTTTAAAATTTTTTGAAACAAATTATTATGCTTACTCTAAAATTATTAATCTTTTTTGGATAATTTTTTTAACATATTACTTTTATACTTGCAATTTCTTTCTCTTTCTCAAATATTATTTTAAAATATGAAAATTGGTTTTAACTTAACATTTGTTTCCTTTTCATCTACTCACTATAATTAAACTTTTTCAGAAATCAAATTAAGTGTCTAAGTTTGTTGCAATCAGACTAGCCAAATGAATTGTTTTAATAGCGCCAACTACGACAGTTGAAGTTATAGAATCAAGCATGAGCTAGTTCATTATCACTTTCAAGATTATGTAGACATCGGATTGTCGATGCTTCCAAAAGGAGGCATCATGGAATAAAAGGCAATTGATGCACATAGGGAGATGAGAAAGCAAGGACCTTATGGAGGACAATTTCATCATGGTGTTTGAGACATATCCGAGCATTTATGACCATCGGGAAGTTTTAAATGAAAAATATACGTCCAAAAGGGACATGAATGCACAATTGTTGTTGCACACGTACAACACTTGCAAGATGAAGGCAGATGACAACATGTTTGATTGCGTCAAGAGAATGATCATGATGTCCAAAGACTTAGAAGCCACATGATGCACACTACCTGAACCCCCGTAAATAACTTTTGTACGAAGTAGCTTGCCACCAGCCTTTGACATGAGAGCCATAGTTGTCCGTGTGAATGAATCGATCAAGAAAGTGGTTGAACTCCCTACATCTTGGCCATTGAACAATACATGGCTAAGGAAAAGAAGAAAACATACATTTTCGACAAGGGGGAAGTTGCTAAAGGGCAAGAGGAGGAGACCCATGTTGTACATCATCACAAGAATGTCGGGCCAAACTTTAGCCAAGAAAGAAGCAATCAAGCCAAGGACACAAAAGGTTCCAAGAGGACCTTGCCACACTTGTGGAAACTTTGGTCATTTTAAGGCAAATTGTCCCTTAGTTGCAGGAGACAAGGGCCAGAGTAGGAGCATGCATCATGGACAAGGAAGCGGCAAACACAACAATGGTGTAGGCTCAAGCAAATTCTCCTACGCCACTTTGGTGGAGTGCAATGCTACAATGAGTGTAACGAAGGATGGTGGATTGTCTCAGGAGCAACCCCGCCATATTGCCAAGGATAAGGAGAGTCTTATTAACTTCAAAAAACTGTCAAAGGGGAAATAGAGAATCTAGATGGAAAACAACGCCTACTTGGATGTAGCGGGTGTTGGGGGAATATAAATTGGACATTGGCTTCAACTTCATGGTTCTTAACAATGTTCAATATACATCAGGCATTAGGTGCAATTTGATTTCTATTCTTGTACAGCTACAAAAGAAATTTGAAGTTAGATTCAATAATGGTCATGTCACTATTGGAAAGAATAGAAATGTTTATGCAACAATAAAGTGTGTGCCCGAACATGACATATTTCTTTTGAACGTAATAAAGGATGATGAAATAAATGGATCTTGCCACTATACTCTGATTATGATATTTGGCATGAGAGACTTGAATATCTTGAAAACTAAAAAATGCAGCAAATAAAGAAAATAAATTTAATGTTGAACATATCTAGTGCAAGGACAATACTTTGTGAGAATTGCTTGACCAATAAGATGACAAGGACCTCTTTTACTGAAGGGACAAGGCCCTCAGAATCATTGGAACTAATTCATTTTGATATTTATGGTCCACTGTGTGTTCCAACCTATAAAAGCAAGGAATATTTCATACATTCAATTATGACTACTCTAAATACTATAATGTCTATCTCTTAGAAAGAACACTTGAGGCTTTAGAAACTTTCAAGAGGTATAAGGCAAAAGTAAAAAATAGACTAGAAAGACCAATAAAATATACAAAGGAGGAGCTTATATCTTCCAGGAATTTGAGAATTAGTTCATGGGATGGACAATGATGGGTCACCGACTATAAAAAAGAACTAGACGCTATTCGGGAGACCCCCATCTGATTGTTGGAATCCATAGTTCACTCACAAAGGAAAAAGTAAATGTGATACTAAAGTGTAATTAACATCAAAATTCTTGCGTGAAGAGAGATATAGAGATATCAATAGTAAACATATAATGTTAAACAATCACTAGAAATTAGCAACTTAGAAACATGTCATTGTATTGTATAGGAGTCTTTAGTGACATAACTAAAGAAATATGGTGTAAATGTGTATAGTTATGATGATATTAGATTAATGAAAATATATATTATCACACATATCTAATGCCATAGGTATAAAATCATCAAGTCATTATGATTAGTTAGACAGAGACAAAATTAATCGACTTGCGAAATTTCAAGAAAACCTCACTTACTGATGTCGCCCCTTCATTCCATCTTGTTGTCAAATTATAATAGATGAGATCACTTGCACTTTCATAAATGATGATTAATTCAGATCTCCATGGGAATCACTTGTAAAATCACATCTAACAATCTCATATGTTCTTGTAGCCCAACACACACACCACTAGTAATCAGGAAAAGTCTCGGTAAAAGTCAATGTCCCAATGTAGGAATAAAAAACCCCTTAAAGGAGCCCTATGTCGAAGCGATGGGAAGTTTGATGTATGCAATGTTGATTTGGCTTATGTTGTAAGTCTAGTTAGCAGATATCAAAGTAATCTCGAGATGACTCACTGAAAGGCCATTAAGAGGATTCTAAAATATTTGAAAGGGATTGTACAATTAAAATTTACATTCCAGATAGGCACACTTGAAGTAGTAGGATATTCATATGCACATTTCGATGGTGATATATATAACAGAAAGTTCATGTCAGGTCACTTGTTCTTACTAGGTGATTCAATCGTCTCTTGGAGAAGTAAGAAACAAAAATGTGTGACTAGACAAACACAAAAAGCCGAGTATGTTTCTTGTAGTGCATCAATCACCCATGGTGTATGGCTTAGATTTTTTCTTTTAGAACTAGAACTCAACTTGGTCAAAGGACCATTGCCAATGTACTGTGATAATCAAACAATAATAAACTTGATATACAATGAAGTTAACGGGTCAAAAGGAAAGCATATCAAAATTGAATACTACTACTACATCTAGGATCTAGTAGAAAAAAAGAAGTGATTATGACATATGTGCCTACAAATGACATGTTAGCTGATTCGCTAATGAAAGGAATCACAGTTAGAATTTTTATCAAGCATGTTGGCTTGATGGGATTTAGAAATGTTTGAGTCGGTATGAAACATTCACGGAGAGTGAGATTCAAGACAAAAATCTCCACTTCACGAATAGTGGGAGTTCTAGCACACAGTAACCTTGACGATCAAGTAGGAGAATGTTGTATTTTGACCGACAAGGTCACCTCCGCAACCACCGTTGCTCATCGACTGATCAACCTCTCCATGACAATAGAAGGAATCCCATTGAACATGCATTGATAGGGGATCACATGATCGCCATCCAAGATTTCTAATGGTTACATCCGAGTCTACACCAAGTTGGTAGCGCACATTTCTATGCCATGTCAAATGTGGCAAAAAATGAAAATGGAAGGTGACAATCATGTTGAACGATTATAGGGATCAATTAATGCGTAAACAATCAATACAAAGATAAAAGGACGCTATTATAATTGATGCGCGACAAGGGATGGACAATGATGGGTCACTGACTATAAAAAGGAATTAGATGTTATTCGGGAGACCCCCATCTCATTGTCGGAATCCATAGTTCGCTCACAAAGAAAAAAAGTAAATATGATACTAAAGTGTAATTAACACCAAAATTATTGTTTGAAGAGACATTTAGAGATATCAAAAGTAAAAATATAATGTTAAACAATCACTACAAATTAGCAACTCTAGAAACATGCCATTGTATTGTGCAGGGGTCTTTAGTGAGATGACTAGAGAAATATGGTGTAAATATATATAGCTTTGATGATATTAGAGTAACTAAAATATGTATTATCACACATTTCTAATGCCATAGGTATAAACTCATCAAGTCATTACGATCAGTTGGACAAAGACAACATTAATTGACTTGCGAAATGTCAAGAAATCCTCACTTAATGATGTTACGCCTTCATTCCATCTTGTTGGAAAATTATAATAGATGAGATCACTTGCACTTGCATAAATGATGATTAATTAGATCTCCATGTGAATCACATGTAAAATCACAACTAACCAATCACATGTGGGCTAAGTTCTTGAAAGTAATATGATGCTAAGTTCCATGTGGGATACTCTATAGATCTCTAGAGACCATCTTTAGAATCTATTGCTTTCTAATATGTTTTTTGATAAGGATTACCATACAAATTGACTAGCCGATGATATGTGCATTTATATAAGATTGTATATATATGCATTCCCACGTAAATTAAAATATGTTTGTATATGTTGAATAATTTATTGAAAGATGTAAATGTATTAGTATCGTTATCCAAATATGTGTGTGCATGTTGTTGAAGAAGCACAACACGATGATTTTTTGAAGATATGTTGAAGGTCGGGGCGACATTGGTTTTGCAGTACGTGGTGATTGTCAAGATGAGTGTTTCGCCTAGGCCAACATTTTTCTTCAATGTCATCAATATGAAACGATAGACATTCGATTGTCCATGTAATTGTGTCCAATATTTTGATCACCCCAACAAGTGATCTCTCTTGGTGGGCTTTCCGGACGGTGGCCAAATGGAGAAGGTGATAGCATTGCTCTAATACCACATGATGCGGAATAGAAGAATGAAACCCAAAGCAGACAGACCTTTCGTTGAAGACCCTAAATTAAAAAATGGACACTAAATTTGGACTTTAGAGTAAACTCATGAAAGATAAATTCTTTAGAAGTAAAGAAATGTTAGTTTTATTGATTGACTAATGTGTTGATTCATTGATAAACTTTATACATATGAATACTATTTATAGAATTTAAAGAATCTTGATCAATCTTGTTCAAGTAGAGATTCATAAATACAATTTAAGTAAAACTATAAAAATTAAACCTAATTTAAATAAAATCAATAAACTCAATCCAGTAACCCTAAAAAATCTAAAATAAATAAAATAATTTACAAATTAATAGAAATAAATATTTGCCTAATAATTACAGATAAATCTATCTACATGTGGATTTCTATTTGTAGTAAGAATTACCCTAATCATGATTCCATCATTATCTTATATCGTTTTATCAATAAGAAAAGTTGTTGAAATAACTGAAAGTACATTTGGCACGGGGTTAATCAAAGTCGTGCTTGACACTAACGTTATTTTTTTATATAAATAAAAAAAACTTAATAGATTATGCTATGAACAAATGAAAAAGGAAAATCTAGATAAGCAATCATAGTTAATTCAAACCCTAAACAAAAATAATGTTAGGAGAAAAGATAGGAAGAGAGGGATCCGTCCACACAGTGGGGGATCCTTGCACGCATCCAATATACCTTATACGGCCGTATGCGTCGCTGCACTCTGCCCCCGTCAAATGATTGTATCATTTGATCGTGTATGATCTGTTTTATCGCATGCGTTCGTTGCTTCCTAATGGAATTTGCAAAACAAACTCTGCGTTTGTTGCTTGCTCCCACTAGCACATGCACGTTATCATTCTGATCATTAGGACGTCGTGACCGCAATGGTCACTACAACAATCTCCCACTTGACTAACATGGTCATTATGTTAGCGCTCTCACTATTCCTGATTAGTTAGATTGGAGATTATTCTTCAATTTTTCACTATCCGTGAATATTTCATATTAGCTCAATCACTTTTGAGTCCTATCAAGGCCACATTCTTGACAAAAGTACTAACTGCAATTCCCTTCATGAGACAATCAACTAACATATCACTCGTATGCATGTAAGTCATTGTCACTTCATATCACTCAATATCAATGTGCTTTCCTTTTGAACTAAGTAATGCTCACACGACATTGTCCTTGCGCTAAAAATGTTAGAGACTAAATTTATTTTTTTTCTTTGTTTCATTTTTGAGTTTTCTAGATGTCCTAAACTCTTATTCCAAATATCATAATCAGACATGTAACACATAGTAAACTAGAAAGAGTCTTTTATTTCATCAGACTTTATTACATTTAAGCAGAACAAGTCACGATCAAGTACATACTTTTCGGTTGAATATGTCCTATTGTTCTTGCCTATGGTGATCCGACCACTGTAGAATCTAACTTCAAAGTCCTTTTACAAAAGGAGGATAACAAAAACCAAATTTAGCCTTATATATTAAAAAAGTATTTTCAAAATTTAATTTAATTTTATTCAAAAATTAATTTAATTTTAAAAAATTAAACCAAATATATTAAACAATATTTTCAAAATTTAATTTTATTCAAACATTATTTTAATAGAATACCATATTAAAATTGTTTTCAAAAACTATTTTTGTTGAAAAATAATCTTAACAAAAAAATATACTGGAAATTAATTTTATCACAAAATAATTTTAATGAAAATAATATTAAATGTCAAATAAATAATTTCCAGAGAAATTTTGTATTAAAAAATATAATATGTCTAAATATAATATGAAAATATTACAACAATAATTTTAATTTCTGTTATGCTTAAAAATAATCGTAGTAATTAACGATTTATCCAAGAATAAAATCTTAAATAATAGTCTAAGCGAGACGTAAAACAGTTACTTGGGAATTATTTCAAGTATATTCACAACATTTTTTTGGATCGAATAGAAAAAAACATTTATTTTCTTCTTTTGATATCTTTGAAGTGATTAATCTCATTTTTAGGAATTTCATGGGTAGAAAACTAGAATTACAAAATTCTGATTTTGAGGAGAATTAATCAAGAGATGAACATTAACAATGATACTAATTGAAAAATGTAATTTCAGAAACGTCAAGTATCTTGATTCAAGCAAAAAAAAATATTTTATATTCAGAATTAGTTTCAAATTTTAACAGAAATATTACGATTGGTAAACAGTAATGAACCAATAATTTCTTGCAATGTAAGACTAATATGACATAAGCGATAAATAAAAAGTATACTAATGGACCAACAGAAAAATGAACAAATGGGCTGGCCAGTTAAATCTGTCCGAAATATAACTTCAATAGAATAATATTCTAAAATTATTTTCAAATTTTAATTTTGTCCGAAATTTGACATAATAATATACTAAAATCATTTTCAAAAGATTTTTCTCGTTTGAAAATAATTTTAACAAAAACAATATTCTAAAATAATTTTCAAAAAAATTAATTGTCTGAACAAGAATTTTAATAGAATAATATTCTAAAATTATTTTAAAAAATTATTTTTCGTTCAAAAATAATTTCAATAATATAAAAAAATTAAACAGAAATTTTAAATACTAATTACAACTGCAATTATTTAAATAATAATTGAATAATTAATTGCTGGAATAAAGACTAATTTAAAATAAATAAGATGGGCCAAAAAATAAATAAATGAGTGGGCCGGCCTATTTAGAAAATAGAATAAACGGATGGATAGGATTAACACAAATCAAATAGGTTTGATCCTACGGCTCAGATTAAAACAGTTATAGCATATGCGATCTACGGCTAGGATTAGATCAGATAAAAAATCCTATTGTCTGCATATAGATAAGATTATAACTGTTGGGATTAAATCTAACATGCATCAACACTTGAGATTTAAATCAGATCTACGATTAGAATTACAGTATATTGATTCTACGGCTATAATCAGGTCACAAGATTAACATATCTAAATTATTTTATAGAGTGATCTAACGGCAAGGATGTTATATAATACGTTTAATCCTACGGTCGAGATTAGAAGACAAATCAATGACCCAAATCAAATAGGGAAGAAATAATGGATGACCTAGATGAATATCAAGTAGATGACACTTTTAATCTTCCTTGCACGTACCGTTCAACAGAGAAAACATGGGAGGTCATCGGGATGGTCGACAGATGAGTGTGAATTCCTAGAAAAAAATTTGGTTCACCGACTCGTGAATTATCTGTGTCATCTCCTTCGTCGATTACCAAGATGTATCTTCGCGAGTTGATCCGACGAAGATTCGGAGTTGGAGGACGGGTCGAAGGGATTGTTGGTGGTGTCATAGAGTGATTGTGAACCAGAGGAAGGCCAGGAGATGTCGGAAGCATTTGGAACATTGAGCGACGTTAAGGAGATCGATCATCGGCGCTCTAATACCACTGTTAGGAGAAAGGATATGGAGAGAGGGATCTGTCCATATGATGGGGCTCCTTGCACCTGTTGGACATGACGCCCTTACGGGCTATAACCGCACCATGCAGTTGTTCATGTGTTGGCAACTGCATGGAGAAGTTACACCACATGCAAACCATTTGCATGTGGTGATGGACGTAACCGCTAAGTGCGGTTGCCGGCGGTTCCCAAAACCGACTCAGTGGACTTCTATAAAAGGAAGCCCATTGTTAACGAGTTCGGTGAGTTGCATTATGTGCAGGTGCTGTCCGAACTTCGTCAGACCGTGGTACTTTAGATCGTGAACAAGTAGTCTTCTTCCTGTTGTGATCAAGACTCCGACAACAGTACAGACACGACAACAGTAGAACGTGGAAGAATTAGTATTTTCGCTGCGAGGTATTTATAATACCAA
>LTAE01012292.1:0-11143 GCA_001647135.1 Pontederia paniculata
TGTTGATTTAAAACCTCAAAGATGTTGTTAGTAGTAAGCGGTTCAGTTACCTGAACCTGTTCTGGGACCGGTTTAGGGATTTGTCGGCGGTTCAGTATAGTGTCTCTTCCTCCCGTTGTTCGCTCAGATGGGTAACGCCGACGGCAAGGGAGGTAGGTTCGAATCCATCTGCCGTAGAGGAGGTCCTCCTTCAACTTGTCGTTTGGTCCCTGCATAGAGGAAGAAGGATCAGCAGGATGGGTATTAGGGCAAGAAGAGATCTGATGACCTGTTTTGCCACATCCAAAACAGAGCTCCGGTAGGTTGTCGTAGGTGACACGTTGGAAGTAGCGGCGACCGTCCGGCGTTCGAATCCACACCCCTTGCTTAATTGGCTTAGTATGATCCATTTCTATGCAGATCCGAGCAAATCGACATTTTTCACCTGCCATCGTATGATCATCAAGGCGAAGAGGCGTTCCAAAGCATGCTGCCATACGCAGGATTGAATCTGGGTTTCCAAGTTCGTAGGGGAGATCGGGTAGCTGTATCCAAACTGGTGACGATGTTACGCTATCTTCTGTAGGTCTGAAAAACGAGCGTGCCTGCGTGAGATTCAGGATATGTCCTTTGATTCTCCATGGACCTCCAGTGAGCACTCGCATCTTCTCCTCTTGGTCCTGGAACATGAATAATAAGTAATGGTTACCAAGCTCAAAAAATTTTAGCTGAGATTTCAAATTCCAGAGATCCGGCAGTTCCCCTCTGAGGAGATCCGCCGCTAACACTGTGCCAAAAAATCTTCCCATCAGGCACGCTTTGAGCTCTTCTGTACGTTTAGCCACATCTGCGGGAGGGATAACAATCTCCTCTGTTGTAGCTGCCTAGATACGTTTCAGCTGTGCTGGAGAAATCATGGGCCGGGGAGGAACCAAAGAGTTTCCATTTCTTAGAGCATTTATCCATGATTTCTTGGCATCATGTGGATGTTGTGGATTTGGGGCATGATCAGAGGAGTGAGGAAGAACATTTTCATGTGAGGTGGAGGGGGTGGTTGCAGCAGGAAAAGGGCGAGAGGGGTCGAGGTCGTCCACTTTATATCTTTGATCGACCGTTCAGACTCTGACTCCTTTTCACAAGCATTCTCCTTCAATATTGGTCGACCACTTCATATGCTTAGGACGACCTCTGTACATATAGAGTTCCTCTGATATGTATCTTGTGTAAATAGGTCGTCCATTCCTTTAGCTTCGGTCTACCTTTCATATTTTGAACTTGAATATCCTGTTTCAGAAATCAGCTCAAGAAGTTCATCAGTTTTAAACTAAGTTTCCTTACAAATTTGTGATCATCAAAACCTCTCAGGATCATAGATTCAACAACAAATCTAATTGACTAAATAAAAGAAAAGATCAAAAGAATAATTGATGATGTGTAAATGGAAAATTTTGATAGTCTCAAAGATAAGCAATCAAATAATTCCTTCGTTTAATAATGAAAGTTGAAATCCTTGTGAAAAGTTTAACAATAATTCCTTAATTTAACAATGAAAGTTCAAATAATACCTTGCTATAATTTAAAATTATAAAAGTGTCTAATAAAATATGGAAATCAAATTTTCTGAAAATTTGTTTAAAAAACAAATATTTTATATTATGTTTAATATGTATGAAATTATATTTTTATTTTAAATTTTTAATTAGTATTGGTCATCTCTAGTTGCTTAACATAGATCCAACATAAAACCCAAAAAATTAATAAGAATATTTATGTCCATCATAGAATACTTAGCCCAAAAATCTTCCTAAAATCATTTAAGTCCAATAGGCAATTTAAGCTACTTAAACCCAAAATTTCACCTTGCTCTCAACTATAAAATCCCTAAACTCTAAAGCGACCTCTATTTTCTTCATCTCTCTCTCTCTCTCTCTCTCTCTCTCTCTAGAATTAGGGTTTCCAATCTCATCGCTTACCTATTTTGGAGCTCAATCAAGAAAGATTTTGGGGAGCAAAGGGAACTATAGCAACAAGGACATGGAGGAAAAGAACTATGAGGGAAGGAACTAGGAGAAGGAGGCATCAAAAGCTAGAAAGAAAAGAAAGGGAAGGGCTAATTTATTTCTAAATCATAAGGTATTTTCATTTGATTGGAGTGAGGGTTTAATTTTCGTATTCTCTCATGTGTATGATTATGAAGTGATGGATTCTGATTTATACGGAAGTAAAATTTATGTATTAAGATTCTTATGCCATGATGTTGATTAGATTATAGTTCTAATGAATAGAATGTTAATATTTTATTATTGAGATTTGAAAATTATTACTTTTCTTATAGTTAAGGTTCAACACTAAAAGGTATAAGCTTTTTGATTCTAAGGAAACATATATGGAACTATAATTATGTTTATTAAAGTTTGAAGTTTCAAATAGATGTACTAATTTCTATCCAGATTATATAGTCTATATTCAAACAAAGTTTTCACTTCTCCAAATATTATATATGATAGGATGGATAGATAATGATGTCTAGTTTTAGAGGAATAAATAATTAATACATTCCGAAGTGCATATAGAGAGGCATGATTGAAATACTAACATGTTGGCAAGTTGTCTGAAGCAGTAGCGGGTCTGACTTGAGAAATTCATCATAAATTGCAAGGTTCAACTTAGGGAATGAAATTTATGAAATAGTTATAGGCTTTTGTGACCTTGTATTAGAACTTGAAATCACCTAAAAATAATAAGTCTATTATGAATTTTGAATTATTTAAGATTCACTTGTAAAAATTTTGAATACGAAATTGATGAACTACAATATAGGATTTCTTGAAAATAAAATGGTAATGAGATGAAATATATAAATTTTATATGTAAGTCCCTGAAG
Source organism: Pontederia paniculata (assembly GCA_001647135.1). Lineage (NCBI taxonomy): Eukaryota > Viridiplantae > Streptophyta > Magnoliopsida > Commelinales > Pontederiaceae > Pontederia > Pontederia paniculata. The sequence continues at coordinate 2,864 of LTAE01012292.1, forward strand.
TATACTTTTAATGAAAATTGGAAATTTATGTGAAGATTGTAGTGCTATGGGTTTTTGTATGTAGGATGGAAATGTAATGACATTGAATGGGGGATGATAATCAAGTTTTAACCCTTAGCTTCCTCAAATCTGCAAGTGCACAAGGCGAGTAGCTAACCTCGGTTGTCGTATCCACAGTTAATTGAAGCTAAGAACTGATCTAACAAAATTAATTAACTAGTAAAAGTGAACTAACTAAAACAGAAAACTATAACTAACTATGAACTGAAAACTAGGAGGGAAACTACAAAGCAAGGGTGTCGGATTTTGTATCAGTAATTACAGAAGTCTAATTCTGATAAAAGTAAAAGATAAGTTATTTTTGGTATTTTGGATTTATGAAACTATAAAAACTAAATAGGAGAAAGAAATATAGATTGATGCAGTCAGAGAAGCATTTCCTAATGATATGATAGGGTTCATCTAGAAATTCCACTTGTGTGATAATTGAGACAAAACAAAATTACACTCATACTATTAAACAATAACATCACTAAGCCTACTCTTGTGGGTACTTAGCTTATCCATTTAAATCCTCATTCAGAAAATCATCCAATTAAACTCTGATAATTCTTCAAGTTACTTAACAAAAATTCCCTACCAACTATTTCTCAGTTGATGGTTAGAGCATAAATGAGAGTTACTCACTCTATATTCGATTTTAGTGATTAAAAGATTTTCGGTTAGTTGTAACTCAAACATGGAATTGCATTATCAAATCAAGTAAAGCACAGAGGATTGATTCATGCTTTATGAGAATAAACATGTTGCCAAATACCCTCTTGAGCCTCAGCTTTGGAAAGTAGTGAGGGGTTAGCTCAACAAAGAAGCACAGTCCAAACAGATTTGTTTCATAGAACAATCATCATCAATCATATCTCAACTTCAACAACATAAATCTGGATAACTAAGAAATGCATTTATGCTTCCTTCTCAGAAAAACATATAACAGAAAATAGCAACCTCTCGGTGTCTCAAGAGAATGCAGCTGTTAAAATATATTTCTCAGACATTTTAACACAAATAATGCAAGCTCGATTCCAAAAAGATACAGAAATAATGCTTTTGACTTCCTCTTGGTTATCAAATAACAAAAAACCATAAGCCTCTCGGCATTTAGATTTACATAGTTGTTAACAAGGTTTCTAACATTGATAAATAGAAATCAGCTTCTAAAAATCCATAACAAGAACTGTCATCATAAAATAGAAGGTGTCTCAATATCACACAAGCAACATTCTAAACTACTACCATCCTGAGGAAATATAAAGTTTAGCTACACATATCTGAATTCAACATTACAGACAATATAATGTCCTGAAATGAATACATGTCTCAGAATCACAGGTAAGAAGATAAAATATCAAACTGAGCCTCGCAGCCGAAGCATTCCTTCTTCTTCTTCCTTGTGCAGCTCCTTCTTCCAAACCCTCAGCTTCAGATCCCCGAATTCCAGTCTGTGAGAGAGGAGAGAGAGGGCCATTGCAACAGCTTTTCTTCTTCTTATAGCCCTCATAGAACCTTCCGATTATCCTCCTTGCTCCTCTGATTGTGCCACCTGTCCCATCCAAGAGGAATATTCATATGCAGCTTCAAAAAGGTCGAGAGCTGGACAGGTGGCAGCCTCTGCAGCAGCAGCCCAAAAAGTTGCAGAAATATCCAAAAATGGGAATCTGACAACAAAATTCCTGTATTAAAGACAAAACAACAACCAACATATCATGCATTAGTTTCAATAGGCAATTAAATAATATATGTTCCTCATAAAGTGGTTCAACAAGAAGGATTAGATCAACAGATAATTTGTGAACCCAAAATGAAATAAATGGAGCTGAAAACTCATCTATTTGTGCATATATTTCGGTATAAAGATCTACAAGGCAGTTATACAAGTAACTTGGAAAAGTGAGGTGATGGACATGAGGGAATGTACATTAAAATCGAAAATGAGCAAAAAATGAGATTGTTTTTTTTTTACACAAAAAAAATCTATATGAAAACTACTTATCAAACTTCCCCAAGCTTAGACTTTTGCTTGTCCTCAAGTAAATCAATTCAGAAATTAAGGGCTAGTTGATTGAATGATTAAAGTCCATATTAGAGGGTTCTCAAGTTGCATTAGCTCAATTATGTGCCCCACAGTTTAAGCACCTCATTCATAACATTCCATACCCAATTCCAACTAGAGTTCACTGAAGCACAAGGCAAATTTAAGCTATGATGGTATACTCACACTGAATTCCTTAGATTTCAGGTTTTTATGGTTTCCTACTCAAAGGTTGAATTTCTCAATCACTTGGCAAGCAGTTGAGATAGTGTAAACAGGGATATCCTGACTTTTATTCATGCATATGCAAGTAAGCAAGGACTAGCCTTGATTTTTATTCGTGCTGGTCAACAAGATAAAGATCCTGATTTTATTCAGGAGAGCTGTCATTTTTTCTTTTGTTTCTTTTCTTTTCATACTTTTCTCTTTTTAGACTTAGCTCTCTTTATTCATGCATGAATGCAATGCAAAATGCAATTGTTCTTTCCCTGCTTGCCAAGTGAGCAATAGTTCAAACATGAGTATTCACCTAAGGCACCTCAGTCTAATTGGTCAGATTTTCATTTCAGGATAACCGCCTAAGTTTTGATTTCTAGCTAGACACCTTCTTTTTCTTACCAACCTAGGTATTGAACTATGTAGCCCACAAAAAGAAAATAATACCACTCAATTCATCACTAATGCTCCTAAATGATATTTCAATTAAAGCATAAGTCTAACAGCTAGAGCTACTTGGTATTTGAGGGCATTAGTTATCATACAGATGAATTCCGAGCTAAACACATATGCAATGTATTAACATGTGTATGATGCATCTTATATGTACACTGAGTAAGTACAGAAATTGAAAATTTTTGAGGAAAATTTGAAATTTTTTAAACTTCTTGATGAAGTTGGATATATATACATGTAGAATGCAATTATTGCAATGAGATGTAAGAGTTGATGCAAAACAAATGAAGATGAAGGAAAACATGATATATATACAAAAATGTGCAACACTTAAACAAATAAAAGAGAAAGTAAAGGAGTGTAGAGAATTATACCAAAATACCCTCCCCCAAGCTTAGCTTGAACACTGTCCATAGTGTTTACAAGGGGGAAATGGAAACCACTAGTTTTCAGCTAGTGAGTTGAGGATCCTCCGTAGAGTTATCTCAACTGCTTTCAACTTCATTCGTAGTTCTTGACTCTTGGCGAACAGAGTGATCAACTGCTGACTTAGCTGTTGCTGAATCTCTTGTTGCTTCTTTTGCTCTTCCAAAATCTCAGACAACTTGTTCAGAAGGGTTGTGTTGCAGTCAGGTTGTGGTGTGACTTGTCGGAGTGGTGGGGTGTGCTCTATTTATATAGAAATTGGGCTCCTCCTTGTGAACCTCTTAGTAGCCACAGTCTTCCTCCTCATCATTGGGGTTCTTGGTGCAGTGCCAGCTGGGTTTATATGTGGTGGCGCGGCAAATTTAGAAGCTGGCATGGCTTGTGGTTGGTCAGCCTCGATCTCCTCAGCTAGTTTCCTAGGATTTCCTTCTTGTTGATCCATTTCAATGGTGGCCGATTTCCTCTTCTTTCCTGTGTCTAACTCTAGTGGCACAGATCTACCCATGGGGGGAGGTACTACACGCATATGGGGTGCCCGAGATACAAATGGAGGCAGCTCAGGGATTAGCACAACAACAATGGTTACTTCAGGATTCTATGGAACAAAAACAGGGTGTAGGTGATGTTGGGAGGTGGAATAACGGCTATTGGAGTAAGGAAATCTGGTAGTTCGGTGGTCAGGATTTCTTCAGTGGTGCGCTGATCAATGGGTGTAGGATGAGTGGCGACTTCCTTGTTGACTTGGAGAGTAGGGTCTTCAGGAGAGTTGTTGGTCTCATTAGTGGTTTGTACCGCGGTAGCTTTCATCTCTATCTCAGCAGTGATGGTAGGAGGTAGTTGCTCAATTTCGATATCAAAAACAGGTTCATTGGTGGTCTCTTACACAGCTGTGGCTTCCATCAGTACAAGTTGGGTGTGGGTGTCGGCCTCAACTGGATATCTCTTTGACCTCTTTCGGCGGTAAACCCTCATCGTCCTCATTTGTGTTTAGGGTTTGGGGAGCGAAATGATTGATGGAATCGGTAGGCGAGGAGATGGAGGATAGGTTCGAGGACAAGGTGAAGTTGGGGAGGACGAAATAAAAGTGTGAAGGAGATGAAAGAGATTGCGAGAACGAATCGAGTTGAAAAGGAAAAGGTTAGAGTTACCAGAGTCAAGCGCGTCCTGCCATGATCGAGTTGAGCAGCTGTCGTGATCCCTCGAAACACCCAACGACGAGAGGAGCGGAACGACAAAAGAATAGAGTAGTGGGGAGATGAAAGGTCGTCAGGTTTTGTGAAGGAGAAGAATAGGGAATCGAATAGGGGACAGTTATTTTAAAGGGACATTGGGTCGGCCGGTTCAGCTCTTAAGGTCTCCGGTTCATTATTGTGTCCGGTTCAATTTAAAAATCCTCAGAACTTGACTGTTGGCTCATTTCTCTTTCTTTTCTTCCTCTCTAACTCTTCTTTGCTCATTTTCTTTTTGGTTTGTCCCCTGATAATGATCGATAGCAAGGGATCAAGCTCGAAGGTTGATCCTTGCTTTCATTTTCTGCACATAAATTATGAATTAAGATTTCATATTCGAAGAACTAATTCTATTTTCGAAAATTCTGCTGAATATCAGAAATGAACAAAAGGGTTTTAAAAATCAGAAAACGGATACTGCACTTCGAACATAGTTCTAATTTCTGAAAGTTCTGCTGTGGACTCGGCTTTAGCTCCTCACTCTATAATCTGTACATGGACAAAATAAAAGAAAACAAAAGGTTAACTAGACTTGGGTTGCCTCCCAAGAAGCGCTTTTCTTTAATGTCCTAGGCTAGATATTGTTGCTTCAAATTTCAATTCTCAATCCTATGGGGGTGGCTCAGATCTACGACTTCTTCTTCAAAAATTTGGTCTCCATGGTTGTATAATTTCAGTCTTTGACCATTGACCTTAAAAATTTCAGAGTTCTTATTCTCTATGTCCACTGCCTCATGAGGATATACTTTATGCACCTTGAATGGACCTGACCATTTGGTTCTTCATCTTTCATGGAAATAGCTTCAATCTGGAATTGTATAAAAGTATAGAATCTCCCTCTTTGAAATGTCTTTTAAGAATTCTTTTGTCATGCCATCTCTTAACATCTTGCTTGTAGAACTCAGAATTGTGATATGCATGTAGTAGAAGTTCATCTAACTCATTCAGCTGTAATAGTCTCTTCTGCCCACATTCTTTGAAATCATAATCCAGTGCCTTCACAGCCCAATAAGCTTTGTGTTCCAATTCAATTGGTAGATTGCAGCTCTTCCCATACACTAATCTGTAAGGAGTGGTCCCAATTGGTGATTTATATGATGTCCTATAAGCCCATAGAGTGTCATTAAGCTTGCAGCTCCAGTCTTTTCTTGTTATTGAAATAATTTTCTCCAAAATTATCTTGATAATTTTCTCCAAAATTATCTTGATTTCCCTGTTGGAGATTTCTGCTTGTCTATGTGTTTGGGGATGATAAGGTGTTGATACTCTATGATTAACCCCATATTTTCTCAATAAGCTCTCAAAACTTATTTCAATGAAATGACTCCCACCATCACTGATAATTACTCTAGGAATTCGAAATCTTGGAAATATGATATCTTTGAACAACCTGATAACTAATTTAGAATCTGCACCAACTGTGGGGATGGCTTCAATCCATTTAGAGATATAATCCACAATTAGCAAGATGTACTTGTATCCTAATGAGATAGGAAATGTTCTCATGTAGTCTACTCCTCATACATCAATGATTTCCACTTCTAGGATGCCATGTTGAGGTAGTTCATTCCTCTTTGAGATGTTTCCTGATCTTTGGCAAGCATCACATACCTTGACAAACATAAATGCATCTCTGAATAAAGAAGACCATTAAAAACCTGATTGGAGGACTTTAGCGGCAGTATTGTTGGTGCCTCCATATCCTCCATATGGTGAAGAGTGACATTCCTGCAAAATCTTCTATGTTTCTATTTGTGATACACATCTTCTGATAACTCAATCAGGACATTTTTTAAACAGCAAAGGATCATCCCAATAATAATACTTGATATCATGGAAAAACTTCTTTCTTTGCTGATAGGTGTAGTCCTTTGGCACAACCTTACAAACTAGATAGTTGACAATATCAGCATACCATGGATAATTCAATTGCATTACTGAAAGGAGATGATCATCAGGAAATGAATCATCTATAGGTAAATATGTTCTCAACTGATTTTCAGCTCCAAATTGCATCCTTGACAAATGATGAGCAACTAGATTTTCACTGCCTTTCTTTTCTCTGATTTCAATATCAAATTCCTGCAATAGTAAAATCCATCTAATTAGCCTTGGTTTTGCCTCTTTCTTGGAGATGACATGTCTCACTGCTTGGTTATCTATGTAGACTATGACTTTATCCCCAACTAAGTAGGATCTGAATTTGTCAAAAGAAAACACTACAGTCAGCAGTTCTTTTTCTATGGTAGCATAGTTGATTTGAGCCTCATCTAGTGTTCTACTTGCATAATATATAACATGTAGCTTCTTGTCTTTCCTCTGCCCTAAAACTGCACCCACAACTTGATCACTAGCATCACACATGACTTCAAATGGCAAGGACCAATCTGGAGGTTGAATGATAGGAGCTGAGATCGTAGCTTGTTTTAGGGTGTTGAAGTTGATAAGCATTCTTTAGTGAAACAAAATTCTACTTCCTTGGACAACAGCTTAGTTAGAGGTCTTGCAATGAGGGGAAAATCCTTAATAAACCTCCTGTAAAATTCTGCATGTCCCAAAAAACTCCTGATTCCCTTGACTTTAATTGGAGGTGGCAGTCTCTCTATGACTTCAATCTTATCTTTGTCCACTTCTATGCCTCTGTTAGATATCACATGACCAAGCACAACTCCTTCTTGCATCATAAAGTGACACTTCTCCCAGTTCAAAATCAGATTTGTCTCTTTGCATCTTCTCAATACTTTAGTCAGATTTTCTAAATAGTCCTCAAATGATTTTCCATAAACTGAGAAGTCATCCATAAAACCTCCATGATATCCTCAATGAAGTCTGAAAATATAGACATCATGTACCTTTGAAAGGTAGTTGGTGCATTACAAAGCCCAAATGTCATTCTTCTATAAGCAAATGTCCCATATGGACATGTAAATGTAGTCTTAAGACCAGGATGTATAGGAATCTGCAAAAAACCTAAAAATCCATCTAAATAACAGAAATAAGAGTGATGTGCCAATCTTTCTAACATCTGATCTATAAATGACAGAGGGAAATGATCCTTTCTTGTGGCCTTGTTCAGTTTTCTGAAATCTATGCACATTCTCCATCCAATAACTGTCCTAGTAGAAATTAGTTCATTTGCCTCTGATTTTATAACTGTCATTCCTCCTTTTTTGGGCACAACTTGAACTGGATTGACCCACTGACTATCTGAAATTGGATAAATAATCTCAGCATCTAGGAGCTTCATAATTTCCTTCTTAACCACTTCTTTCATATTGGGGTTCAGTCTCCTTTGGCCTTCAATACTTGGTCGAAATTTTCTTCCATAGGAATTATGTGCATACAAACAGATAGATGAATTCATTTTATATCATCTAGTGAATAGCCAATCACCTTCCTGTATTCTCTTAGCTTATTCAGTAATCAATCCATTTGATCCTTGGTCAGGTCAACATTCACTATTACAGAAAATGTAGAGTTCTCTCCTAAAAATTCATATCTCAGCTTTGGTGGCAACTCTTTTAATTATGGCTTTGGTGACTCCACTTCTTTCTCTTCATCAGCTAGTATTTCCAAGGCTGCCATAATAGGTTGGAGCTCCAATTCTTCTGAGCTGATTACTTCATGATTTTCAAGATACTCTTGATAAACTGATACTTCATCAGTGTCATTCACTGATTCTTCATTCAATAGACATTCTTCAAGGGGATCTTTTATGTGCATAAGAGCATCTATAGGATCAACAATAGGATTTATATTGTCAGCTAGTAACTCTCCTTGATCTTCATTGCTAGACTGATTCATGATTTGAGATAAATTGAATTCAATTATGTCTTCTCCTATCTGAAAAGTTAGTCTTCCTTGCTT
>LTAE01012295.1:0-14033 GCA_001647135.1 Pontederia paniculata
GGGGGTGGGATGAATTGGTACAATAAAACTTTAAACCGATTTCATAAAATAAATGCGGAAGCTTAAACTCAATTTATCACAAAGCTCAATTCCAAAAGGTTTTGGTAAAGAATAAGTGCATTAGTGATATAAGTGAGAATGCAACATAATAAGTAAACCAAGTAAGAGAGAAATGCAAACTTAAGACAAAGAAATTGTTGACGAATTCTACCCCAACTTGGCCTACGTCCCCGCTCCGACTTCTCGACCTCGAGATCATTAGAGATCCACTAGCAACTTCTTTTAAATAAGGAAGGAAATCTTTTATACCTAACCGTCTTTTCTCCGTTTCGAGAGGTAAGACACACCTATCTTCCAAAGAAGCTCACAATCTCACACTTTGTTTCACTCAAGAGGCTATGTGTGAATCTCTCTAACAATGGAGCCAAGTCTCTAACAATCTCTCTTTTACAATTTCACACTCAAGAATAGGAGAGAAGAGAGAAGATTCAATAATATGGCTCAAGAAGTTTCAAGATTTGATTTCCCTTTTATACTTGTTTCTTCCTTTAAGACTCAACTCATTTTATCCCCTTGGAAGCTCTTTTATAAGTATCTTGTGCCAATATGATCGTTGCTTTCTTCTTGAGCAAAAAACTAATCGTTGTATTTTTTTCCAAATATACCTCTTTATAATTTTGGTCATAACTCTTCGCATAGATGTCCAAATGAGTTGATGTTTTTAATCTATGGAAATATAACAAAATTATCTACAACTTTTGTATTCATAGCTCGATGCAGATATGTTGATAATACATTGAATCTTAACCCAATGGAAATCAATATTACCCCTTGCGCATCACAACCGTCGAATATTTGTTGCGGCAAAGCCGCCCGTCCCATAAGGGGGTCCCGTCCAGGGGGATTCCCCCTGCGGGGGCTCGGGGGTGAGGCCCCGAAACCTAGACAACCTTAGTGCTTCTATTTTCTATTTTGTATTGGGAGTTCATATATAAACTCCCTAGGATTTGGGTTATTCTTTATCTTGTATCATCTGATGTTTTACCACATCAAAGAAAGAACTCCAGTCGTCGTCCGAGGACGTAGCCCAATTAAGGGTGAACCTCGTAAATATGTGTGTCTTCTCTATGTGTGATTTTCTCTCTCTCGCCAATTTTCATAACAAGATATGATAGAAATAAGGTAAAATATCTTGTTGCATTTCGAATAGTATTTTTCACGCAAAGGTCAGTCGACTGACCTTTATATTGGGTTCAACTGACCTTCACTATTTTAGTCATAACTCTTTGCACAAATATCCGATTGATATGATTCTTGATTTTTTATGGAATAGAAAGTTATCTATATTTCATCTATTAATTTCTCAATCTAAGTCAGATGGGAACAAGATCAAATATTAATGTAAAGTTTAGTGTATATAATTTTATCTCAAACTTATAGACCTTCACTATTTTGTATATAACTTTTTGTATAGATATCAAAATGAGACGATTCTCGAATGTAAAGAAACATAACAGAATTAGCTCAAATTAATATATTCATGTCTCAACCTATAAATAAAGGAAACATAGTCAAATATAAACTTGAATTTCAGTGCATATAATTTGACTTTAAAACTCTCACAGTCCCCCATTATAATATGTGCACATTATCTTTTCCAATATTTTCATAAGGTTTTCATCATCAAAAGAATATAAGCATGTCATTAAGTCATAAAGTCATATTTTCAAAAATGATGTGTCCACATATTAATTCAATGAGGTATAAATATAATTTTTATTGTAAATAATATTTGAATAGTCAAGTCACTCATGAGTTGAAATAATTTGCAATCACAGATCAAACGATACCTCATGTGACATTGTTCAATGTCACATAAGCGCAATCACTCTTTATTTCTAACTTGGGAGCATAATGATTCTCTCATTTCATTGTCCAAGTATGTTTCCTTTATAATATGTGTGAAGCATACCTAAAAAAAATCATTTATTCTCTGGTACTGAAACTTGTTTGGGTCCAAAATTAGTTTTGGTTCCTTCTGGAACCCACATCATTTTCATTTCTTCATTCATAAACTTTCTAATAATGCACTCAAACACATAATGGCCATGAGCACTACAATAATGACAAGCAATAGATGATTTTAAGAAGTGATCATGATCATGCTTTAATTTCAAGGTATCATGGTGACAGACATTTAATTTAAAGGAATACTTATAACTATATCTAATTTTTCTAGAATAATCATGAGAGGATTCAAAAGTTTCTTTCAAATCATTTTTCTTTTTAAAAAAATACTTTTGTCGATTTTGGTTGTGTTCTAACATGTGCAACTTTTTATTTATATAAGAAGGTTTTTTCATAGTAACATTGCATTTTAAAGAATTATGACTACTAGGTTGATCATCAAAAGATTTTCTAATAAAAATATTTTTCTTTTCCAAATCTTCATGAAATTTAATCAACTTTGAATTTTCTATTTTTAAACATTCATAAGAAGTATGAGTATGATTAAGAGAATCAATTTTCTTTCTCAAATTTTCATTATCTTTTAGGCATGTGTATTTTTCTTTCTTCAATAATTCAAAATCATTTTTCATAGCATGAAACTTATTCATCAAATTTTCATTTTTCTTTTTAAGAGAAAAATGCTTTTGAATAAGAGAAAAAAAATTATGCACATCAAAGTTGAGATCAACATCATCATTATTTTCGCTAGAAGAAGAGTTTGAGTGTACGTCATCATTTGTCATTAAGCACAATCGAGATTCGTCACTTTCTCCTTCACTTTCGTCCAAAGTGTCATTTTCCTCAATATTGCTTCCTTAATATTTATCTAACAAAGTTTGCCAAATTTCATGAAATGTGGAGAATTTTGAAATAAGATTTAGGCTTTCTAAATTTAAAGCATAGAATGTATTTCTAGCTTTAATATCAAGTTTAGCAAGTGAAATTTGAAAATCATTATATTCAAAGAAGGAATTATCAATGTATTTCTAGCTTTTAAAACGAGTTTTCAACTAGTTCCCATATATCAAAATTAATAGAACATAAATATGCTTTCATACGAATTTTCCAATGAGAAAATAATGAATCATGAAAGCTCGGCGGGTCGAAAATGGATTGACCTTCATCAAAAATAGGTGTCATGCTCTAAGATTGTTAAATCTTTAAAACAAGAGAGACCAAGTTCTGATACCAATTGTAAGATCACTTGACACCAAGAGGGGGGATTAATTGGTGTAAAAAAAATTTAAACCGATTTCACAAAATAAACACAGAAGCTCAAATCGATTTATCACAAATCTCAAATCCAAAAGCCCTTAATCAAGACCAAGTGCAACAATGATATAACTGAGAATGCAAGATACAAAAGCCCTTGATAAAAAACAAGTGCAACAATGATATAAGTGAAAATGCAAGATAATAAGTAAAAAAGTAAGAGAGAAATGCAAACTCAAGTGGTTCGGCCCCAACTTGGCCTACGCCCCCGCTCCGACTTCTCGACCTCGAGACCATCGGAGATCCACTAGCACCTCCTTTTCAATAGGAAAGGAAATCTTTTACACCACAATGTCTTTTCTCTGCAAGAGCTAAGACACATCTCTCTTCCAAGGAAGATCACAATCTCACATTTTTCTTTACTCAAGAGGTTATTTGTGAACCTCTGTAACAATGGAGTCAAGTCTCTCACAAGATTACAATCAATATGCTCTCTTACTATTTGTCTTTTATTATTTCACACTCAGTAATGGGAGAGAAAAGAGAAGATTCAACAATTTGGGCTCCAAAAACTTCAAGACTTTGATCTCCTTTTAGTGCCTAATGTTTCCATTGAAGCTTCACCTTTCTTGACCTTCAAATGCTCTCTTATAGTCTCTTATCTTTAATATAGCCGTTGCACATATTTTTTCTTTGATTTTACAAAAGAAAACTAGTTATTGGAACTTTTCATCTCACCACCGGTGGATCGTTCTGCTAAAATATAGCCGTTGGAGTTGTATCGGTCGACCGCTACTCTGTACCGGTCGATCGTTTCTCCTGAATTAGGTTGATAGACCTGCATTGTTTTGATCATACTTCTCCGCACCGATATCCGATTGATATGATTTTTGATTATTTGAAAAGATGAGAAAGGTATCTAAATTTCATCAATTAATTTATAAATCTAAATCAGATGGGAAGAAGGTCAAATATTGATGAAAATTCAGTGCATATAATTTTACCTTATACTTATAGACCTTCACTATTTTGTATATAACTTTTAGCATAGATATCGAAATAAGACGATTCTTGAATGTAAAGAAAGATAACAGAATTAGCTTCAATTAATATATTCATGTATTAACTAGATATAAAGGGAATATAGACAAATATTAACTTTAACGTCTGTCCCAATTCTAATATGTGCACATTATCTTTTCCAATATTTTCAGAAGGTTTTCATCATCAAAAGAATATAAGTATGACACTAAGTCATAAAATCATATTTTCAACACTTCGTTGTTCCTCTCTTGGTCTCCATTGTTCCTCTCAAACCAGAAACATTTTGTTCTCCTCATTGAGCCCCATCTTGAGGTGTCTCCAATTGGCTAGTGGCATATGAGAAACTCGCGCGTGAGGTAGAGAGCACAAGTGGGAGGACGAGAGACGAGGTAGATGTGGGAGAGAATAAGGGGAGGAGAGGATTACGACACATTTTTGCAATTGTCCTATTTTTCTCTTTCTATATTTTCTTTTATTTTGAAAAAACTTGAGATCATTACGTTATAACCTCATTAAAAATAAATTTGTTCCTGAATTTGAGCTAACTTTCTTGCTCATCAAAGATTAAAATCTGACCTCTATTTTTTCGATATAGCTCAATGAAATTAAATCATTTAAGTGAATGTAAAGAATAATTCTTAAACTTTTGGCATAATAAAAAATATCATTTAAATTAAATCATTTATAATTAAAAGTATGAAGATGCAACTTAGGGCAGCAAAGTATTTTGTTTATATAAAACCTTAAAGTATGTTTTAGCTTTTGAAATTATGGATTTCATATGCTATAGTTAAATGATGTTATGATGGTCATTTGATGATTAAATGTGTGAGCATGCTATTGTGTTGAACCCCAGTTGAATGATGTATTGAACTGTATCGACAACTTAGAAAAACTCTAGGTACACAATCTATTTTGTATTTTACAAAATGACCATAGTATGACTCAGGACATATTGACAGTGCTTGATTATTTGGAAAATATCTCTCAGAATACAACTCAAAATGAAATCAATTCCTATAGAAACTATACTTCGAGACCTACGTTTTGATATATCATACACAATTTTTGGACAACAATAGCTTGACAAAAATGATCTTGAAAGTGAAACTGCAAAAGAGAGGCAGGTTCAACCGACCTGGCACAGGTTCAACCCACCTGGGGCATGTTCAACCGACCTGGGTGTTAGGTTCAACCGACCTGACCCCAGAATTGACAAAATATTACTATTTTTTCTAGTTGAGTCTATTGATTGATAACCTAGGTCACATATTGCATGTTCAGTTGTAATAGGTTAAAATGTTAATGTATTGATGTATGAAATGAACATGTTGGAGTTTATGCATTGGGCGTCTGTCGAGATGGAGGATAGATGTCCTCGCCTTTATGACTTAGACGTGGGGTATGGTGGATTGTTTCGCGCAGAGTCCATGGGAGCAAGTGTGTCTCTAGTTTAGCTAACCATTTATGACTGACGAAGGTTACCCCAATTCTCCAACACATGTAAAGGCTCATGATAAATGATTGAAATGAACCTAGGGTTGTCATTTGATAATGATGGTTAAATGGTTCAAGGAACCACATGGATATGAAAGGATCAAGGATCCTTATGGCTATGATATGAGCAAGGCTCATCATGAAATTGGGATCGCTTCATACGGGGACGGCTCAAGGAAGTCACAAGGTGAACTTCTGGTTATCAAATGACAACAAATAAGGTCTAGCATGAACACATATGTTATTGATATGAACATTAGGAAGCCTAATGTATGAAGTGTTCATGTTAGATATGATTATGAGTATGAAAATGGCTAAAGTCAAAGATATAATGACATTTATGAATTATGGTTCATGAAACCTTATGTTATTGTTGGATCATGAATCCTATATGTTTTATGATTATTGATGCATAAAAGTTATGCTGAATTATGATTATGCCAAATATGCATATGTAAAGAATGTTATTGCTAATGTTTATGGCTCTACATACTTGGCGAAAACTTATGGGATTATGTCCCCTGCATTGGATCCTACGGGTGCAGGTAGACAAGGTTAGTTATGATGGTGGCACTGCTCATGACTAAGAAAGTTGCACATGGCATATGCTAAGTACCAAGTCTAGTCTCATGTATGGCCAATTAGTAGGCTTATTTTTTATTTTCCATGTATCGAGTCTTATGTATCGAGCTATGTGGCTCAAGACTATGTTTAAGCCAAAGGCTTTTGATGTAACTTAATGTGCTTAAGTTAACATTATGTTTTATGATGATCACGGATCAGTTTATGAATTTCGTTTCCGCTGTTTTAATGCTAATTTTTATGAGTTTCCGCTGTATATGATGTACGTGTCCCTATGGCACCTCGTGAACCACCTCGGCACGTGTCGGATATCGATTCGTGCAAGTGTGGGGCACGTTCGAGGGGCATTACAAAATGTTTAAAATAACATTATGATTTATGATGATCACGGATAAGTTTATGAAATTCGTTTCCGCTGTTTTAATGCTGATTTTTTTGAGTTCCCGCTGTATATGATGTACGTGTCCCTGTGGCACCTCGTGAACCACCTTGACGCATGTCGGATATCGATTCGTGCATGTGTGGGGCGCATTCGCGGGGTGTTACAAAACTTTTGGTATCAAAGCTAACCTCGCGTGCTCACTTGAACCATGTGGGACTACTCAACGAGGACGTTGAGCCCCAACGGGGGAAGAATGTAAGGACCCAAGGCAAGGCCAATGGTTTAGTCCCACATGAGCAAAACAGGAGGTGGTCATGGGCTAATACGTGACCACACTCCTCACCATTCAAGACATGTTTTAAATTCGTGCGGGCTATGGGCCCAAAGCGAACAATTTCTTAAATGGGGTTGGAGGCGTTACACCTCCAATCTCATGGAAAAGGAGACAACTTACCCACACAAAGTCATCGCTTCCAAGGCCCATTCCGGATAGAGATCATGATAGCTTTTGACGGGTTGTGCATTCAGGTCACATGGCTCGTGATCAGTTGTCATAGCCCGTAATGTATGAGGATACGGGTGCTAAGGCTGTAAACATGCAACTAAGGCAACCGGATGCCTTGAGGATTTGACTAGGACTCTAGGATGACTTCACTTTACCAGAATTTAGGAAAGCTTGACAAACAAAAGACAAAACCTATGACTAACAATGACCTAATTCTAAAACCTATGACTCCCTAAATGTTAAGTTATAGTCATTAGTTGACTTTTGCTCTTACTTGCATTAGGGGTTCAAAATATTGACCATTGACAGTTGGTCAGGATAATGCCCATCCCCATAAAGTTAGAGTCTATAACCATTAACTTTGAATATTTGCTTACCATTCAGGGTTCTTATTTCAATTGTTCCTATAGGGGATGCGTCAACTACTAGAAAGGGTCTTTTCCATCTAGACATAAGCTTACCAGGGAATAGCCTCATATGATTGTTATATAGGAGTACTTGTTGACCATACATAAATTCTTTTTGCTTGATATGCCTATCATGTAACAATTCAATATGCTCCTTATACAACTTATTATTTTCATAAGCTAACCCCCTGAGATTCATCTAGTTCATTAAGTTTCAGGAGACGTTCCTTACCAGCTTAGTCTTCATCCATATTCAGAAATCGGGTGGCCCAATATGGTTTGTGTTCAATCTCTACAAGAAGATGACAGGATTTTCAAAATATCAATCTATAAGGTGACATGTCAATGGAGTTTTGAAAGCAGTTCTATAAGTCCACAAGGCATCATCTAACTTGAGAGACCAGTTTTTCCTAGATTCACTTACTATTTTTTTCAAAATTCTGTTTAATTCTCTGTTGGACAGTTCAACTTGGCCATATGTTGGGGCATGGAATGGAGTGCTTAATATGTTTGTGACACCAAATTTTGAAAGTATTTTAGCAAATAGTTTATTGCAAATGGGTGCCATTATCACTGATAATAATAGTATGTGTACCAAATCTTGTAAATATGTTCTTCCTCAAAAACTTGGTGACCACTTTGGCATCATTTGTGGGAGAGGGTATGGCTTCTACACACTTGAACACAACTAGGGTGTATTCATTGTTGAGGGATTTGAGTAAGCGTCCCATAAAGCCTATCCCCCACACATAAAAAATATAATAGAATATCAGATTATTCAAAGGTAACTCATCTTTGTGAGAGATGTTACCTGACCTTTGGCATCTATCACAAGTCTTGCAGAATTATTGGGCGTCTTTTAAAAGAGTTGGCTAGTAGAATCCACATTGTAGGACCTTGGCAGCAGTCCTATTCGGCCCATTGATGTCCTCCAGCTTCAAGTCCATGGCAATGCTTTAAAATGTCTTTATGTTCTTCCTTCAGGATGCACCTCCTGATCACCTGATCTGCACAAATCTCAAACAAGTATGGATCTTCCCATAGGTAGTGCTTCATATCAGAAAATATTTTCTCCCTCTGATGATAAGTCCAACCTTTTGGTACCCAACCTCCGGCAAGATAATTAGCATAATCACCAAACCATGGGTTTAGATATTTTTCCGAGTTTACCATTAAAAGGGAGAACATCTTCTCATCAGGAAATTCTTCTAGAATGTGTGTTTCTTCCTTTGGAGCTGATTTCAGTCTTGAGAGGTGATCAACAATCAAGTTTTGATTTCCCTTTTATCTTTGATAATTACATCGAATTCTTGGAGCGATAAGATTCACCTAATGAGGCTGGGTTTCACATCTTTTTTAATCATCAAATGGAGAATAACTGAATGATCAGTGAACACAATAACTTTGGAGCAGATCAAGTAGGAGCGAAACTTATCGAATGCATAGATGATTTCTAGAAACTCCTGATTGTTGCATAATTGAATTGGGCTAGAGTAAGGATCCTGCTTGCATAAAAGATGATATGAAATACATTTCCCTTTCTCTGACGAAGAACAACTCCAATGGCTTCATTACTCGCATCACACATGAGTACAAAAGGTTGGGTCTAGTCTGTGCGACAAGAATAGAGTCAGACACGACCTTTTGTTTCAGCTTCAGAAAGGCTCCTAGACATTCCGAGTCAAAATTGAACTTAACAACTTTGGAGAGAAGGTTGGTGAGTGGCCTAGCTATTTTGGAGAAGTCCTTGATGAATCTTCTGTAAAAACCTATGGCCCAAAAAGCTTCTTATGACCTTCACATTAGTTGGCGGTGGTAGATTTGCGATCACATCAATTTTCACCTTGTCCACTTCTATTCTCTTCTCAAAAATTTTATGGCCAAGGACTATGCCTTCCTTAACCATGAAGTGACACTCTCCCAGTTGAGTTCCATATTTGTTTCTTCACACTTCTTTAGGACTAGTGATAAATTCTCCAAACAGTCCTCGAAAGTGCTCCCAAAGACGGTGAAATGATCCATGAAAAGCTCTAAAATCTTCTCATTCATATCAGAAAATATCGACACCATGCAATGCTCGAAGGTTGCTAAGGCATTGCACAATCCAAATGGCATTCGTCTGTATGCAAATGTCCCATAGGGGTAGGTGAATGTCGTCTTTTCCTGGTCTTCGGGGGATGCAACAATCCGATTGTAGTCAGAATAACCATCCAAGAAACAATAGAAGTTGTGATCTGACACACGTTCCAAATTTGGCCAATAAATGAGAGAGGAAAGTGATCCTTACATGTTGCCTCATTGAGCTTCCTGAAATCAATATAGACTCTCCATCAAGTGGTTGTTCAGGTAGGCACAAGCTCATTGTTCTAATTGCTAACCACAGTGATCCCATCTTTCTTTGGGACTACCTGGATAGGGCTACTCCACTGGCTGTTAGAGAAGGATATATAATACCTACATCTAAGACATTGAGCTGAAGGTTTGTATTCTTCTTCCATCAAAATTTTATGCATGCAAATGGATGGAAAAATCTCTTTAATATCAGAAATAGACCATGCTAATGCGTTCTTGTGTCTCCTCAATGTGCAAAGTAATTGTTCGTCCATCTTTTTAGTCAATGATGCTGATATGATCACTGGGTATTAATCCTTTTCCAGAAATGCATATTTGATATGAGAAGGGAGTTCCTTCAATTCAGAATTTGTTATCTTTTTCTTCCTCTCTTCTTCTTCATCTAATTCATTTGGAATATGTTCATCCAGCATTTCTTCATGACCTGTATAAGGATTAACAATGAGATCAGAAACTATGTCCTCTAGAGCATCAACATTCTCCTCTTCTAAGCTGCTGATGTTGTAGCAAGAGGACATGTCTTTTGGGCACTTCGTGGCATCTGAGATATTGAAGCAAAGTTTTTCATCTTCCACTCTTAGTGTTAGTTGTCCTTCCTTCACATCTATCAATGTGTTGCCTATGGACAAAGGCCTTCCTAGAATAATTGGAGCCTCTTCTTCTGCAGTCATATCCATGACGATAAAATCTGATGGGAACACAAATTTGTCAACTTTAACCAACACATCTTCTATTTCGGTATTTTGACATATTGTTCTGCTAGCTACAACATGACTCTCATCTCCTTGAGTTCCCCATAACCTAATTCTTATGAAAAATATAATAGGGCATGAGGTTTATGCTTGCCCCTAAATCACATAGGGTCTTAGCACAATGAAAATCCCCAATACTGCAGGGATGGTGAAACTCCCAGGATCTTTGACTTTCTGGGAAAGTCTCTCTTGCAGACTGAACAACAGTTGGGTGCCATCTTAATGATGTTAGTTTCTTCAACTTTCCTTTTCTTCGAGTGTATCTTTCATAAATTGTGCATATGAGGGCATGTGTTGAAGAGCTTCATGGAAAGGAATGTTCACATGAAGTTGCTTGAACACATCTAGAAACTTCAAAAATTACTTGTCAAGTTGCTCTTGCTTAAACTTGTGAGGGTAAGGCAACTCCTTTACTTTCACTAGGGCTTTAGGTGCTTGAATTTTTTTCTTCTTGATTTCCTTTGGGGACTTAGATTCTTTGTCTTCCTACTGTATGGTTTCAGGTTGTGATGAATTGCTGGATACTTTGGGTGTTTGCTCCTCAAATTGCTTTCCACTTCTCAAGGTGACTGCCTTGGCATCCTCTATAGGATTCTTCTCGGTGGTGCTTGGAAGGGTGCCTCGCTTCCTAACAACTATAATATTCGCTAGTTGACCAACTTGATTCTCCAAGTTCCTTATAGAAGCTTCTTGGTTAGAGAACCTGGTGTTTACAGTACTTATGAACTTGGCCATGACATCCTCTAGGTTTGATCTAGGTTTCTCTTCATTTCATTGCCGAAATCCTGGAGTAGGTGCTCCTTTGTTCTGAACCCAAGATTAGTTGAGTTATTGCGCAAGCCAAATCCATAGTGTCCTTGTTGATTATTTCTAAAATAATTATTGCCCACAAAATTTGCATTCTCCATGGGTGGGGGAATAGAATTTGTTCCAGTAGGACACTCATGGTTTGGATGTCCTCCACCGCAGAAATCACAATGTGTTTGCACATAATTTATTGGGGTTGTTTCATTCTTAATCATTACGCTCTCAATTTTATTGTTGATTGCTTCTAGTTTGGATGAAATATGAGTAGAATTATAACCTTGATAGATCCCAGCATTTTTAGGCATGCATCTTTCATTATGTCTATTGTTGATAGCTAGATTTTCAATGATTCTATAGATGTCTTCAGGAGACCTATCTGCCATACAACTTCCAGAAGATGTATCGATCTTGTCCTTCACTTCAGGAGCTGCTCCAATATAGAAACATTGAGTTTTTACATGCAACAGAATATTGTCATGCGGGGCTTCTGAAACCAGCTCCTTAAATCTTTCACAGGCTTCATGCATTGTTCATTCTCCTTTTGCAAGAAAGACTTAACATCAAAACTAGCCTGACTGCCTTTTGCCTTTTGAGGAGGACAATACTTGTTGAAAAATTTCTGCTTTAGTTCCTCCCATGTAGTAATCGTGCCGGCTGGAAGTTGATAAGTGAATGAAATAAACGCGAATCAACTCCTTTTGTTATTTAATTTGAGTTCATTTAGATATTATTTATGTCCAATATTCGGAGATCTACACAAAGTTGTATATGTTTTGACAGGAGAC
This sequence comes from Pontederia paniculata, assembly GCA_001647135.1. Taxonomy (NCBI): domain Eukaryota; kingdom Viridiplantae; phylum Streptophyta; class Magnoliopsida; order Commelinales; family Pontederiaceae; genus Pontederia; species Pontederia paniculata. Next base: position 12,336 of record LTAE01012295.1, read on the forward strand.
GACAAGCACATGAAAATGGGAAAATATCAAGAAATCAGGGAGAATACGGTCGCCCCGGCTTGAAGAATACGGTCGTATTGTCAACCTGAGCAGATTTCGGTCTGGCCGTATTGATCAATACGACCATATTGTACTCCAGCCAGTATTGTGGTACAATACCAATACGGCCATATCGGATATTTCGGTCCGCCCGTATTGGACGTTCTGAAGGCCGTTTTTGTATATTTTTATGGGTACTTTGATTATTTTGTAACAGATGAATGTTTGTGAACTTGGAAAGTATAAAAGGGGAGACATTAGGTCGATGAAGGGGACGACGGCTGAGTACGAACAAGAAGGCTTGTAGAGAAGGGATAGATCGAGGTTTTGGATAAACTCAAGAACGCAATTTCTGTAATTTCTGAACCTATTCGTATCTTCGTGTTTTGGATTTGATGAACATGCTTTTCGTAATGGAATCCATGATTTTATATCTTATAATGCGTGGCTAATTTCCCTAATGTTCTAGGGTTTGGAGAAAATTGGGGATTTTATATGTTTTCATTCTATGACCTGTGGTGATGTATGAAAGTTATCTAACAATTTATCATGTGCAAATCTAAATGTGATCAGCTATCTGTTTAGGTAAATCTAGGTCTTTTGGTGGATGAAAATCTTCTGATAGATTTGTAGCTTTGTTAGATAATTTATAACTCTTGTCCTAGAAATAGGTTTTTGTTATAGAAATTTATTGTCGTGAACTTGATATGAGGGTGGGTTTCATATGTGAAAGACGAAAGTGTTTGCGTATGAAAAAATTACTGAATATATATGATCTTGAAAAAGGTATATATAAAAAGAATTGAATGACATTGAATCACCAACTAATATTGCTTAGAGTGCATATAAAATCCTCTATTTGATCCAACCCTAGAACATCCCAAACTTCTTGAGAATTTCGTATCACACTTGCATCTCTTTAGTCATTATAGTATAGAATATTTCTTTTACTCCATGTTTACTTTGTTTTCTTTTCCCTCACCGATAATTGAGTTTAGTTAATAACGAAATCATTTCAAATTTAGTAATTGAAATCTCTCCCTGTGGATTCGATATCTTTTATTACTACATAGGATTCTATGCACTTGTAGAATTGCTATCAAGTTTTTGGCGCCGTTGCCAGGGAGAGGTGTCAATATTAAATTTGGGGAATTTGTTATTACTATAAACACTTGCTTTTCTATGTTTGTGTATGCACCGTTCTTGCAGGACTTTGAACCGTTCAGTCATGAAATAGAGAGGACCTGCAGAGCAAATAGAAGAGCAGAAAGACTGAGACGAGAGAACATGACTACTGCTCAAGGCAACATTCCACCGGTAGTTGAACCTGAAGCAAGACCAGTTATTGCACCGCAAGAGAATGCTGACGCAAGAAATCCTCAAGGTGATCAAAACAGAGAGGGAAATATGGGGAACAATCAAGACAATAATGTACCTATGAAAGATTTGGCAAGGAATCACTATCGAGGTGTACAACCAAACATTATGAAACCAAGAGTAGCTGCAAACAAATATGAGGTTAAGGCAAGTCTGATACAAATGGTGCAAAATAACCAGTTCAGAGGTGAAGCTAATGAAGATCCAAAAGCTCATGTAAGACGATTTCTCCAGATGTGTGACACTATCAAAATCAATGGTGTACCAGAAGATGCTATCAAG
>LTAE01012297.1:2705-14030 GCA_001647135.1 Pontederia paniculata
ATATATATATATATATATATATATATATATATATAAGAATAATATTTAGCTATTTTAAAAGAATGTCTTAGTACAAAAAACGTTCATAGTATTTCAAAAATATTTTCTTTTAAGTAAAAAAAACAAAATTATTTTTTTGAGCAATTTCCAAAAATAGAATTTAGATAATTAAAAAATATGTTCTTAAATAATTTTCAGAAAAAAAATCTGAGAATAATTTTCAGAAAATGAAACTTCTTTAAATAATTTTCAGAAAATAAATTTTCGAGAATAATTTTCAGAAAAATAAAATAATTTGCGAGAATAATTTAAAATTAAAATAATTTCCAAAAAATAAAACTTCTATAAATAGCTTTCAGAAAATAATTTCCAAGAATAATTTTCCAAAATTAAAATAATTTACAAAAATAAAATAATTTGCGAAAATAAAACTTTTTTAAATAAATTTCAGAAAATAATTTCCGAGAATAATTATAAGAAATAAAATAATTTCCGAAAATAAAATTTCTTTAAATATTTTCAGAAAATAATATCCGAGAATAATTTTCAAAAAAAATAATTTGTGAGAATAATTAAAAATAATAATTTCAGAAAACAAAACAATCTCAATAATTTTGAGAAAATAATTTCCAAGAATACTTTCAGGAAATGAGAAATAATTTTTCATTTGAAAAATTGTAATTCATTTTTACAACTATCTTCCTTCTTTAATAATTTTTTTAGTTGACCAATCTATTTAATGGTATCGGTCAGAAATTTTTTTTTTTCAAAAAAAAATCCAAAACAAACGAATCTTTAATCATTTTAATTATGGCTATATGTTCCTTCTTAAGATAATATTCTTGCATACTGTAAATATATGATCATGCAAGATAATCTTACATGGCATGAGAGCAAGGGACGGAGCTGTCAACCTCCCCCAATTTTTTACTGCCTATATTAAAAGTAGAATTATTATTCTTACATTTGTTTCTTAATTTGATATATTGTTTAACATCTAAAAGATAGAAAGGGAAAAGTTAAAAAAAAACAAAAAAATGTGATTATGAACATAATAATCTAAGGTCCAAATTGAATACATATTTTTCAATATGAAGTTAATTAATTTTAAATATGTTATATTATTTAAAAATTTGTTAGAACTCTGCCCCGAATCCCCTCAACTTTTGAATTTTATATCGAGTTAGGATCTCAATAATAAAATTTTTAACTTCTTGAATAGTTTTTAACATTTAAAAAGTATATATTCATTTCTTTTATTTTTAAAAATAGGTTACCCTCTCGTCTTTGTTGTTTTGGCTCTGTTCCCAATGGTCATGTTTGGTAGAGAAATAAGTTGATGAGAATTAAGAGAAATATTTTTTTTTCTGAACTATTCTTGTGGTGATGTTCTAATGATATATTTGGATGAATTAGTTGGTATTATAATAATTAAAATTAGTTAGTATGATTAAAATAAGAAAAATATGAATCTAATATTTTTATCAAATATAATTAATTATTTATATAAAGTATTATTATAATTAATTAATATAATTATATTATTCAATTAAATAATGATAAAATTATTATCAGTAATTCTAATTATATAAATTATCAAATAATTAATCTTTGTTTTTATGATAAAATATTAACTACTAAATAATTATAATATTATAGTAGTTAACTAATATTTGCAAATATTAGTTAATATTTGTCACCATTTTATTTTTAATAATATACTATTACCTAATAATTAATTAAAATGCTTAATTATTAAATTTTGTAAAACTATATTTATTTTTTTTCATCTATAATGTCGCACTTTTGTGCAAAATTTATAAGATGCTCAAAAATTAATTAATTAAATTAATTATATAATTATGAATATAAAATGATTTAATAAAGTAAGTTAAAATAATTGGTGGCGCAAAAGAATTAGATAGGGTTTGATTGAAATGAGAAAAAAAATTGATATTTTATTATATATATTTTTATTAAATGTAATTAGATTTTTATAGAAAATATTAATTAATATAATGATAATTATTTAAAATAATGATAAAAACTATTAGTCCTAATTCTAATTATACAAATTAACAAATAATTAGTCTTGGCGTTATTTGTAAAAAAATTAACTATTAAATAATTATAATATTATAGTAATTTAATAATACTTGCAAAGATTAGTTAATATTTATCGTCATTTTATTTTAATAATATATTATTACCTAAAATTAATTAAATATTTAATTATTAATATTCATGAAATTATATTTATTTATTTTTCATCTATAATGTCACACATTTGCTTAAAATTTATAAGATGCTACAAACTTAATTCATTATGATTAATCATAAATTATTAATATAAAATAATTTAATAAAGCTGATTAAGAAAAAGTAAAAAAAAATTGTTCTTGCAAATGGCGAGAAAAGTTTGTTCTTACTTTATGATTAAAAACATGTGGTTTCACAAAGTTTAAGATAGTTTTAGAAATGAGTGGAATAAGATTATTCTTCCGGTGTTTGGATGTAAATGATGAAATAAAGAGATTATTCTTTTCTTATTCCTATATCAAACGGGCCCAATGTGAGCCGATCATATGAATTACAATCATGAATTTCTCAAATCCCAATGAAGAATCTTTGAACATTGGGGTAAGGATGGGGCATAGTTCCCTCCACACGATTCGAGAGGACGAGAAATACTGCATTGCCTCATGAGTCTCTCGACCCACATATAAATATATATATACTAAAATTAATTATGTTAATATAATACTATTTAAGTAGTATTTATTCTTTAATGCATATTATAATATTTAAATACATATATGTATATTATGATATTTTTTAAATATAATTTAGTTATAATTTCATTGTATTTTTTTTAAATTTTTTTTGTTGAGTATCAGGGAATCGAGATGTTTAGGGATTCCAAGGATGAGACTGAAATTGTGTAATGCCCCCATAAGCACACCCCGCCATGTGGTAAAATGCCCTTCTACGACATACATACATATCTTGACTTTTAAGTTGACTATCATGACCAATCAATAAAATGCAGAAGAAATAAAAATTTTAAGGAGTCCAAACTCTTATCGTAAAAAAATGCGAAAGTCTTACATCATATAAATTATCTCAAAAGATAGCTATAACATCTGGATATAAAGACTATGACAATATATAGAAGGACTAAATGAGACATCATCACTAAGGACCATTAGACATGTGCAAAATCAGTCACCACGAGAATCAGTCACCGTATGCACCACCAGCATCTTATAACTGCAGACTACTCACTTGCAGGATCCAATACAAAGGAAAAAAAGTATCCACATGAGTTATGAAGTCCAGTATGTAAAACAACAATAGATAAGGATGACATGATAAATAAAAAAGCAGGAATAAGCTAATGATATAATCAAAAGATCAATTATTCATTTTCAATACTTAGTTTATCTTTCGTAATCTTAATCATCATGTTAGATATTCTAATTTTCATCACCTTTTCATACTTTCATACAACATACTTTCTTTGATCTTATCATCTTCAATGTATCATCTTTATAATATCTTTCATAGCATCTTGACATCAAGAGTGAGCTATGACTGATAGTCAAACATCAATTACTTTAAGCATACTTTACATAAGGAGTAAGTTATGACTATGGTCAAACATCAATTACTCCCGTTCTTATATTTACTTAAGGAGTAATCTATATTCATGGCCAAACTTTAATTACTCCACATCATCATCATCATTCTTTGTTAATCATCATTTATTAATCATCATTTATCATCAATCAATAATCTTAAGGCACATGTCCCAACGTCGGGTGATGCAAATCATGTCCGGTATAATCTCAGTCGCGTTCAATAGAACGGCGGCACTAGGATTCATTCACGTTAACACACAATCGTGTCCAAGGTAGGACACAGGTAGTGTTTCGCGATGCGGTCAAGTGCGAGCTATCGGCGCGACGTCATCTCAGCAGACGCAATCATTTCGACGGACGCGGGCCGCATCAAAGGGGATGTTGTTCATGTTTCCTCTCATGTTCATGATTACAATAATGATTATTGCACACTTTTTAAATAAATTATGGCCGAATTAATCTATTCATCTAGTAATTCGTGTTTTAAACAACGTAATAATCATATTAAATCAACATCTTCTAGCATGAACCCTAACATGCAAATTTATAAATCATATCAACATATCTATTGGAATCCGCCTATTTATATATTGAATCCTATATGGTTGTTCGTTGGTCTTCAATTGCGCCCTATTGTTCTTATCTACTGCTCCTGATCTCCTTCACGTTCTCCTAAAATTTGGGAATAGTTCTAGGATCAGAGAAGAGAGAGAAAACCTTAAGAAAACCTAAGCACGTGGTGGGAGAGGGAGAGGGATGCTACAATGGCTTAGCAATAGAATGAAATGTCTCTCCTCTCATATCTATTTATAGGGTCTACTTAGGTTTCTCATTTTAAATCAAACTCTAACTTAAATTTGAATTTTTGAGATTCAAACCACCTAAATAATTTTATCTAATCCATTCTCATATTTAACTAATTAAAATATTTAAGTTTAAATCTTCGAATTCACCATTTAAATTTAAAATTCGAATTGCCACTTGGACACCTCAACACGGCCCGTGTTCTCTTTGAAATAGCCTCGTTGGGCTGTGTTGTCAACACGGCCCGTGTTGCAACACGGTCTATTTTGTGTGCGAGCTATTACAAATTTAATTTTCTCATCCTAAGGATTCGGGATGGAGGGAGAGTCATGGGGCGAGAGACATATTTTCCATTTCGAATAGGACCGAGTGCCAATGTTAATTATATTGTATAAAATAAATACAAAAATAAATATTAATCTTGACTCTATAACATTATTTTTATTGGTTAAGGGGATTTTATTGGTTAACTAATCCTATTATTCTGGGCAACTTGAAATTACGCATGTTAAAAAATTAAAAAATGGAGGAAAATTGTTGGCCAGGCATACCTGAGAGGCTGCACAAACAAGTGATTTATAAAATTGTATATTTATATCCTATGCTGATATTTAATAAGATGTTGTTTTTCTTCGAATCTTGCCTTCAGGTTTCCAAGGTAAATTGGATTCTTGTGAATGTTGGAGGTAGCTTGCATTTGTCATCAACATTATATTAATGTCTCGAATCAAATTATGACAAAAATATGTACACTTACCCAAAAGCATCTTCCAAACATGATAACAAAATTATGTAAATATTTCACTGAAAGAAAAAGTTTTATAGTAAATACAGAAAACTCGCTGAAAAATTAAAAGTTTCATATTTGAGTCTGCTACATAAGACATATCTTAGCCATCTAAATAGTAAATTGATGATAAATATTAAAGTTGATAAGATTTTTTTATTAAATATATTATTGATTTGATATTTAAAGTCTAGTATGTGTTCTCCATAAGATGCATTAAGTCCTTTACTATTTTACGTTTAATCATATTTATTTTTTTCTTCCTAAATATTTATATTTTGTTGTTAGGATGTTAAAAAAACATAGATTTTATTTATGGAAGTCTAACTTGAAACTTTTTATTCACGAATTGAGAAGGTGCCAATTTGTTTTTTTATTTTAATGGATTAGTTTCATTTTTCTCGCATAAATTTTACACATTTTTTATGCCACCCTTTAAACGTTAATATTATCTTTTTACCTCTTTTTTTAATTTTTCAAAAAATTCTAGTCCCCAAATGTCTAAAACTTAAGTAATCATACTAAAGAATTTATTGTTTTACCCTTATTTGAATTTTGTCTATTTTCAAAGAAAAAACTGAAATGAGACTATGAAAGATGAGGGTCTCATTTATTTTTCCTTTCTATTTTTAAAATTAAATAAGGGTAAAAAGTAAATAGCTTTTAGGTATTTAGGAAAAAGTGGAAGTAATTGAAGAGTTGGGAAAAATAAATGAGCAATATTAAAATTTAGAGAGTGGAGCAAAAATACAAATTAAAAGAGGAAAACAGTTATATTTTAGTTTCGTTCTGAGCTTATAGACCTAATTGCAAAGCCAAGAGCTGGATAGTGAAAACTCCCATTGCAATTGCACAATTTTTTTAATGTCTATTGAAGCCCTGTTTACTTCTCTTTCACTCATCTTCCACCTACTCAGTGGCACAATTCTTGAGCAACATATTCAACTAAGGCAGCCTACTAGGTCTAGCAGTGTTCTGCAAGTCCAAAGTGGCCCCATCTTCTTAATTGATTGGAAGCCAAAAGAAAAAGAAACGAAGGATAAAATAAGGAAAAAAAAAGTTTTGTTCCAAAGTGCCTGCTGCCTGCTACTTTCATGATTCCTACCACCATATGATTCACCACCATAATGAAAATTGTTAAACAAGTTGCCATCATGATTCCTCTAGAATAGTTTTCTTCTTTGGAGAAAATTCACATTAGATATTTACCTCACTGGTAATAGTAAAAACTGCACAGACACCAAAAAGAGTGAGAGATCAAACTTGAATTGATCAATTCTGTACAAAACACTTGAGTTAACAGCAACAGGACAGTAGTCACAGTAAAAAACTAGCAGCAGTAAATGCCCCATTAATTGCAGAGCCTCCTTGTCTTCATCCCCTTTTGTATGTTTCTGTGCATTGTTAAAACTTGTATTATTTTACCATGAAAGAAAACTTAGTATTATTTGCCTTAACTTCGGCATGGTGGCATCCATGATTCCTGCATTATTTATAGGACCATGGAGATAAAGGAGGAAAGCACAGAGAGGAAGGCTAGAGAAGGATGGTTTCCTTTCAGAGGGCTGTGTTCTGCTTCTTCTGTGTTCTTCTCTGCCTCAGTGCAGCTGCATTTGGAGAGGACGAGCAAGATGTGAACCCTGGGCTTGCCATGGACTTCTACAAGGAGTCGTGCCCACAGGCAGAGGAGATCATAAAGGAGCAGGTCAAGCTGCTGTACAAGCGCCACAAGAACACTGCCTTCTCCTGGCTCAGGAACATCTTCCATGACTGTGCCGTCCAGGTCCTTGATTCACCATACAAAATGCTAACCACAAAGATGATCTCCAGAAATTGACACTCCTTTTTTTTACTGGTTTTTTTTTCTCTACTTTTTTTTGGGTGGGTTGCAGTCTTGTGATGCTTCCTTGCTTCTGGACTCCACAAGGAGGAGCCTCTCTGAGAAGGAGACTGACAGGAGCTTCGGGTTGAGGAACTTTAGGTACCTCGACACCATCAAGGAGGCTGTGGAGAGGGAGTGCCCCGGAGTGGTCTCCTGTGCTGACATTTTGGTCCTCTCTGCAAGGGATGGCATTGTTGCAGTAAGCACACCTCTCTCTCTCTCTCTCTCTCTCTCTCTCTCCTCTCTCTCTCTCTCTCTCTCTCTCTCTCTCTCTCTGTCTCTCTCCTGATCTAACTGTATCAATATTCCAGTGATCTAAGAATTAACATCAGCAAAACTTACACAGTGCACGCACACACATTTCAACTAAAGATCAGGACACACACACACTTGAACCAAAGATGTGTCCAAACTACATACACTTTTTCTTGCAGTGTTTAAACGTGTATCTGTTTCACCTGATTGATCTGAGTGCATGCATGCTGTGTGTTGGGATTGAAGCTTGGAGGGCCACACATTCCTCTCAAGACAGGGAGGAGAGATGGGAGGAGGAGCAGGGCTGATGTGGTGGAAACGTACCTTCCTGACCACAACGAGAGCATCTCATCAGTCCTTGACAAGTTTGGCGCCATGGGTATCAACACTCCCGGCGTGGTCGCTCTCCTTGGTATCTTGCTCTCTACCTTTACCTTTTACCCTTTTTGCTCATCCATCCCCTTCGTTGTTGTTGCTTTCCTAAACAATAAATTTAGTGTGTTTCGCTATCCAATTAATTAGCAGCACCTTCATATGCTTAGTTGAACAAAACATTGATAACAAGATACGCCTCTTATTTTAGCCTTTGAACATAACTATTATTTTTTGGATATAAAATGTAGGTACATGTGTTAAAAATATAAATATAAAGATTTATTTATAAATTTAAAATTTTAAGTTGTTAGTAGCAATATATTTAATTTAACATATTATCATAGTTAAAGATCTTGAATTTCAATTTTAATATTGCTTATATTAACTTAGTATGTAACAGAAAACTTAAAGATTTCAATTTTTTTTTCATACCTTCATAGCTTAATACAAGAAAACAATATTAAAAATAAAAAAAATCATTAAATTTATTTTATTAATAGAATCGAACCCGAAAGTTATGTGAAATTCAAACTCTTTTAGTGAAAGCTTTTTTTTTCGGTGGGTTTTTAATGAAAGCTTTGACGATGAAATTTATGCATGCTCCTAAAGTTTATCCACAACATGAGTGAATTTGTACTACACCACTACCCCACCCCCACCTCTATTTTCAATGGAATCACGTGTATAAGTTGGGGAGTAGTTGTGTCTGCAACAAGATGCCAATAATAATATGTTGTGTTGAATTCCACGCCGCGCCACAGCACCACACAGCACTTCTGGTAGGGTGAAAGTTACTTGAATATGGTGATTTTTTCGGATTAAAAAGTAACAGTGTACACGAGTTTCCTTTTCTTACGTTCTTCAAATTATCAATTTTTTCTTAGGTAATTTAAAAGCTTTAATATTAGTCATTTATTTTTCTTGTACTTTTTCAAATACTTTTATTATGTCTTCAATAGCTAACTTTTCTATTATCTTTTATTTTTTTTTACATGTTAAATTACCTTTTCACCCTTAAAAATGGTAGGGAAAAAATTAAAAAAATGGGAAAAATATTATAGGGTTGAAACTCGATTTTATTTTATTTTTTTAGTTTCCATATTTTATTTAAAGTAAAAGTGTAATTTAATAATTGTAAATATAAGATAATAGAAAACTTAACACTGTTAGCATAACTGGGTTGAAGTGAAAATATTTGTAAAGTTTAGGAGAGGTAGGTGATTAATATTAAAGTTGAGGGGTTATTGAAAAATATAATTTAAGGAATATAAATCCAAAAAAAACTCTAGAATAAAATGTAACTATCAATGTTTATATAATATAACTGCCCATGTAAGTGTCAGGCAGCCCAATTTCTTAGCATGATGGTTACACTAACATTTTGAGCCCGCTTCTTAACCGGCCTTCGAGGTTGATTAATTAGGCTGGTCTGATTCTTGGGCTGGGCCAAAAATGGTATGGATCATGTTTAGATCTGATTAGAATCGAAGAAAAAACAATTTTCAAATCCCACTCGTTCCAAGTAATTGACCTTAGCTTTTTAATAAGTCTATTTATATTTTGTTCCTAACATGTTTACTAATTTTGAGAACAAAGTAAAAATAAAATAAGTATAAAATTATCCAAATAGATAAGACGGATGTTAACTAGTATTAAATATTTAATAATTTTAAATAATACAGTAGAACAAACATTTTTCTTTAATTTGTTAATACTAATATATTTTCGGAATTGTATATATAAGTGTCTTTCATGTTACAATTCAGTGAAATTTGGGATATAGTGTCTTCTTGTTCTAGGTGTTGGGTTTTTTTTTTCTTTTTCCGAGTAATTTTTTTAGAAAAAAAGGAAAGTAGCCAAAACTGAAATTGAGATCTTTTATTATTATTATTATTATTATTATTATTATTATTATTATTATTATTATTATTATTATTATTATTATTATTATTAAAGATGGTTAATAATAGTTGTAAACATTTGAATGCATGAATGCAGGAGCTCACAGTGTGGGGCGGACGCACTGCGTGAAGTTGGTGCACCGGCTGTACCCGGAGGTGGACCCGGCGCTGAACCCGGATCACGTCCCCCACATGATTAAGAAGTGCCCGGACGCGATCCCGGACCCGAAGGCGGTGCAGTACGTGCGCAACGACCGGGGCACGCCCATGCTCCTCGACAACAACTACTACCGCAACATCCTCGACGACAAGGGCCTCCTCCTCGTCGACCACCACCTCGCCCACGACGACCGCACCAGGCCCTACGTCAAGAAGATGGCCAAGAGCCAGGACTACTTCTTCCGCCACTTCGCCCGGGCCATCACCCTCCTCTCCGAGAACAACCCGCTCACCGGCGACAAGGGCGAGATCCGCCGACAATGCAACGTCGCCAACAAGCACCACTGATGCGAGCCTGCTTGAGAATTATGTATGTATAATAAGCTCCTACTGGTGCAGTGGTGCCGGCCTGTGGTGGCAGTGGCGCCGGCCGGGCATTTGCGTATGTTAGCCGCCTGCCGCCCTTTGCTTGTATGTTGTTGCTTTTATTGTAGTAGTGGTAGCAGCAACAGTATCAGAAAAATCTAGTATATCCATGGTTAACTTTAGAAGTCGGAAGGGTTTTATTAATTATGGTTTAGGGATATATACGGTGGAAGATGATGCATGTGCATGTGGTGGTGTATATTATATTCGAATCCATCTTAATGTTCATCGTGCATGCATGTTTGATGATGCACAAAAGATGAGTATCTTCAAAACTATGCATGTACATACGTAGGTCATCATAATCACCTAATGTAACGCCTAAAAATAATAAAAGGTATATATAAATATTAATCACTAAATATTGAAATGTAATTCAAAATTAAAAATTAATTGATCAAGGACAATCTCAACTAATTCTATTTGTTGGCATTGATTCTCCTATAATTTTTCCCCGCTACTTTTCTCATCTAGCCTCCCTTCTCCTCGTTGAGGTGATCATAGTAGGAAGGGATAGCAGAGGTGAAGAATTGATCCTTTCGTTTAAAAGTGCATTAAACAAAACTAAGCAATGGATCTGATTTTTGTGTTAGATTTAAAACTCTAATCGAGTTTTTCACTTGAATTTAAATTTTATATTAATCTAATATTAGATCTATATGCATCGTTCCAGACTCCTACTTGTTCAAGTTGTAAGGGTTAGAAATTTATGCGTTGATCCAATGATTTTTGTAATTTATATTAGATATTTATGCATTTATATAGTGTTTTTTGTAGTAACCTGCGGAAGAGTGTTAAAAGATATGGGGCTCCCAACCGGTGAGAATTTCGTCTCCATTTGGAGTCTTATTTATAGGCGCCCCTTAACCACCGGAGTCCACCCCTGCCGCGCCCTGTGATCACGCCCGTAACGCCCCTCGCATCAGCAACGACAGCCATTATCCCGAGCATCAAGCCTCGACATAATTGCATAATTAAACGTTCAATTATCACCAGCTGTCAATAGACACTCATGGCTGTGAGAGAGAAGTTACTCGTGTGTGTCTGCTGTGCATAACAGCCACGTCCGCGGGAGGAATTCTTCCTCCGTTGATC
>LTAE01012298.1:0-14028 GCA_001647135.1 Pontederia paniculata
TTCAAGTGGAGACTTCACCAAAGCAGCGGTCAATTGAGGAAGGAGCAACGAGCGACCGAGGAGTAGGTGAAGGGTAATGTACTTGCATTAACGGCTAATTTTCTGAATGAGAGAATTAGGTTGTTAGTGCAGAGTATATATTGTAATCCCAAGAGTCTTGAGAAATAACTTTGGCAAAACTTTGGCAGATTAGCTAGTGAGAGCTTGAGCGAAAAAGTCTTAGTTCTCCTTCTGCGATTCGAGTGAAGAATCCAGGATAGAAAAGAGCGTGAGTTCTGAGAGAACTTGTAAGAGGTTGTCTCCTTGTCCTCGAGAAAGAAAGGAGTTGTAAGGGAATCTTCGCCCTTGAAGAAGGAGTTTAGTGATCTCCGGAGGTCTTGAGTTCGAGAAGACCGGAGTGAGGACGTAGGCTAGGAGTTCGGCCGAATTTCGTCAACAAATTTTGTATTTGTCTGCTCGTTTGTTTTTCTCTGCTCTTTCCCTCTATTTACTTATATTTGCATTTGTATGCTTTCGCTGATATAACTAATCTAGTTTAACAAAAGAAAAAGAATCAGAAAAGTTTTAATACATCAATTCACCCTTCCCCCTCTTGATGTCATTCAAATCCTACAGTTGGCACATTTGGTTAGTGGGGTCGTGCCCTGTGAGAACGGGAGCTAGTAACCCCAAATTTAATTCTCAAATAGACCACTTTAACCAGGATTTTACCCTTAGACCCAAAAAAAACTTAATAGTTTTGTATGTTGAAAAAAAAATTTAATAGTTTTGTATGTTTGAACGTTGATTCTTTTGTAGTCCAATAAAAAGAGTTTAGGTCAAATATGATAAAAATTTAAAACTTTATGATTTTGTATCCAACAAATAAAACATTAATTTATATATGCTGACAACAAAATAGAGCTATGAGCTTTTCTATGCATTTTTTCCAAATTATTAAGCATATATGTTCACAAATCTTAAGGAACGGTACATGCTTTTATAGTCAGATCGAAAATATATTCAATTAGGCTATAATTGAATCAAGTCAACCATAACGAAATTTTATTAAAATAATAATATTTATGTTAATTTTAATGTATGGTACAACTGATATTGTATCATGTATGAAAAATTTAGTAAAAGCATTCTAATAATCCAATATTAATATAAAGACAATATATTTGTTATTTTAAAAGTTAATAATTATAAAAGATGATTCTCGATTCGTTGTTATCAATTAAATCTGTTAGGGTTACTCCTCAACTCTAATCATTTTCTACATCTAACTTTAAACTATAAATTTATAATTTTTATGCCAACTTACCAAGATTTGTTACTAGGGTATTTTACTTATTTTTTAATAATTATAAAATATCATTCTTATATTTGCTTCTTAAATATGAAAAAGTAAATCAATAGCATGAACACAAATTCTATAATTATTTTAAAATGATTATTATTTTTTTATCATTACATTTTTGTTGTTTTTTTATATTTCTTTTTGGTGTACTAATGTAGGGTAAAAATAATATTTTACAATTATTTTAAAAAATAAGTTAATATATTTTTTGGTAGAATTTGACATGAGGGTCTTAGTGATAAATCGGAAAAAAGTTTGAGAATTAATTTGCAAGTTTGTATATTATGGTTTGATGCGAAAAAGTATTGTAGTTAAGTCGGTGTTAGAAAAAAAAATAATATTTTTTATTTATTATTAAATACTAGTGATGATATATTAATTAGCTTTTTTTCCTAGGAAACAGTATACTGTATGTAATAATGCAGTGTATACACAGCAAAATAACTGCAACCATCCATTTATAATATATGGCTAGGATCGGTGCCAAAAGAAAGAGAATGGAATAATGTTCTGAGAGGACTACCTTTGGGTTTAGAGCACTAGTGAGTAGACCTGTTCATCGGTCGGATCGGGCCCGACCCGATCTTCAATCCGATCATATTTGATCGGATCGGGTTGGATCGGGTTATGCCAATTTTGATATGAGGATCCGATCAAATCCGAACCGTCCAACTTCGAGTTGGATCGGATCGGATTCACGGGTCATCCGATCAATTTTTGATTTTTTTTAATTTAATATATTTTAATACTAATAATGCTTAATTTAAGTGAGAAAAACTCTGGGCATTCGCTTGTCTTCTCACCAAAACTCCGGACGTCCTTTGTCTTCACCTGACGTCAACCGGTCGCCCGCACTCAACCACGGTCGATCACTCATCCGCCTGCCTTCTGTTTTGGTCGTCCACTGTCTCCACCTTAAGTCCTCTGGACGTTCACTCTCAGCTTTGGCAGTCTACTGGTCGTCTACTGTCTCCATCTTAAGTCTTTCGGACGATCACTCTCAACCTTGGAAAATTTACTGGTCGTCCATTGTCTCCACTCTGAGCCCTCTGGACATCCACTGTCTCCACTCTGAGCCCTCTGGACGTCCACTCTCAACCTTGGCAGTCTACTGGTCCTCCACTGTCTTTACCTTGAGTCCTTCGGACGACCATTATCAACCTTGGCAAATCTTACTGGTCGTCCACTGTCTCCATCTTACTGGTCGGGTCTACGGGTCGGATCGGGTCAACTCGGGTAAAAAATTCTGAACCCCTATCCGACCCGTAGTTCGTCAGTTTCTCAATGGTTCGGGTCGGATTCGACCCGACCACGGACCCGAACCGATCCAAATGCAATTGGGTCGGTTCGGTTTCTCGGGTTCGCCGGGTTAACCCGAACCGATGAACATCCCTACTGGTGAGAGTTAAAAAGAGATAAAATCCTAATCACTCATTAAAATGGACCGCTAAGATTATCTTGCATTGTATACACTTCATTATTGCAAGCAAGGTTGTCAAGATCGATATCTTACATAAGATCGTAAGGGGATCATAAGATCGAAAATCATAAGATCGGATCGAGGATCATAAGATCCTAAGAATTAATAAAATAATAAATTTTAATATAAAATATATATTTTTAATATCTTTTTGCACTCAATTTTTGAATTTGACTTCGATTAAATCATAATTTGATCAATTTTTAAGAAAAATATATTGAAACTCTATTTGTATTAATTGTTATCATCAAAATTATAAAAAACATTATTTTTAAATAATTAAAATATTTATTTGAGATCGCATAAGATCAGGTAAGATCGTAAGATCGTACGACATAAATTAAAATCCTATTAAGATCTTATCTATAAGATCCTCATACTAAGATCAAGATCAGTTAGGACTCTCTCAAGATCGTAAAATCATAAGATCTTAAAATCTATATTAAGATCTTGGCAACCTTAATTGCATGCACTATATTCAATTTCCATTTTTTTTCCTCAACACTTTCCTTCCTTTTATATTTTCATTTCTTGCTATTCATTGGTTCTCCCATGTTTATTTCCATTTTAACATTGTGTTTTGATTTTACTTCTTGATTCAAATATTTTTCTCATCTCTTACTTTCCTTTTTATATTTGGTGTTAGGTGTCCCTTCTTGAGGGATACTATGTTTCAAGTTGGGACTAATGAAACAAAACAAATTTGAAACGTATATATTTGATCCAATAGCTCTAAAAAGGAGGGACATGGACAAGGACATGACCTTTATTATTTTTTAATATTTTTTCACTTTTATGCTTTTATTTTCATTCTTCATTTAGTTTTTTACAACTTTAGAGCTAACTTAGTTTTTATCGCAATTCATCAGTTTTTACCGACTTTATGGTCCAAGGATATTTTTTATTTAACAACAAATCAAACCAAACCAAACTAAATGTCCGTTGGTTGTTAAATTGGTTAAACCAGCTTGTCCAAACCAATTTAAATAATATTGTACAAATTAAACTTTCATATTTGTAATAAAGATTATGGAGGAGGATGATTCAGTAACGTAATGTATGTTGGTGTAGATGTGCAACATACAAGAGTAGAAATAAATCATTGCCTATTTGCGACCATGTAAAGGAAAATTTCTTGTATGTTCTAATAAGTGGTTGATTTTTTTAGTTGGGTACTTGATTCATAATATTTTTTTATAGAAATATTTTGTTTGATTTCGTCTTTCTCCTTTGTTTACTAAAATATTTCGTCTTGTTTAATTCTGTTTAACAGTTCATATTTTCTTGTATGAATTTCATCTAAGGTCTTCCATCTCCAAGACTAGCACTTCATTATTCTCCAACTTATTTTTGCTTTCCATTAGTTCTCTCTAGGATGTGTTGTGCCCAAGAGATGATGAGAGCGGCGGAGGCGACGACGTAGCAGAGAAAGGGCAGAGGAAAGTAGGAGAAAAAATAGAGGAGAAAGAAATTTGAAGAACTCACAATCGAAAATCTTTTTCTTATTGATCAATAAAGACTATTTATAATACAAGAGTTCAACTTACAAGATAAAAACTAATTTTAATCCAAGAAAATAAATCTAAGATAAGATAAAAAATAAAATTCAATCTAATCTCCTAAATCAAATTAATTGGATTATCCTCATCAGGATTAATCCCCAATATATTTTCTCTTAATCCTGACATCGTGTATTCCCAACAAGTAGAGCATGATTGCTAGCTTCACCATCGTGGCTCTATAAAATTGGATAACTCGATCAGTAGCGTTGCTCCTCTTCTTCCACATATGATAGATTTGCTTCCTCAATGTCTGATTTGCTTTTGCACTCAGATGCATAATGCACCATCTTGCTACATTTGAAGCACTTGATGTGACTCTTGCTACGACCACCTCAGCTTGAGCCATCCTTGTCATCCTTGCTTGAGAGTTTGTCATGCCGGCTTCTCCAACGGCCTCTACCACGACCTCGACCTCCTTGGTCCTCACAATCACCTATGCTAGGATTTGGGGTTTCGTCATTGTTGTTTGATGACACATCACCATCACCATTCTTTTGTCATGCCTGGCACTTGGCCTGAGTGAGCAAAAGTTGCCCACTTTCATTTTTATCAGGAGCACGCTGACATATGCGCTCCTTCCACATTTTCAATCGCCTCATTGCTTCTTCAAATGGCATGGTATTGATGTCACAGAATTGTTCAATTCAAGTGATGACAGGAAAGAACCTGTCTGGCACGTTGTCCAACAACTTCTTCACTAGCGCTGCATCATCCAACGTTGACCCCAAGTTGATGTACTTTGCTAACATCCGAGCCAGGTTGCCAGCATACTCGTCCAAGGTCTCCCCCTTCTTCATATGCAACACATCGAACTCAATCTTCAGATTTGATAAGCGTGTTGCCTTGACGCGATCAGCTCCGACAAACCTCGTCCGGAGGCTGTCCCAGAGCTCCTTAGTCGTCTTCTTGCTTGCTACCTGTAGAAGGTTATCTTCTGGGAGAGTTTTGAGAATATATACCCTTGCCAACTTATTCTTCTTGGCATCCACAGTGGTTCCTTCTTTCGGTTCTACTGCTTCCCAGACGTCCTGAGCATCCATCAAGACCCCTACCTTCATTGCCCAAGTGGTGTAGTTGGTTGTCATCAGATGCAGGTAATAGAATGACACTCCGCCATCCTTAATTGCCACAGTATGGAGAACCATCGACATGGCTCAATGTTTTGTGTGCCTTGCTCTTCCACCCGAGAGGTTGATTCTCTGTCGTCAATGTGACCTTCGAGTATTTGGTGACCTCTTGCTGAGGTTCCACACCTTCAACCGCCTCGCCCTGGAGTTCTGCTGCGCTCCTCGTTCTGGAGCCAGATCAGATCGGCCTCTCATCCTCTTATCGTGAATTACCGCCTTGATGCCCTTCTGATGTGCGCGCTGCCTACGCATCCCGCATAGTCATCACCGTCCATTGGTCGATCGTCGACAACAATGTCAATGAACTCAGCCACCAATGGGCAGGCCCTCCTGACCAGTGTCCCACGTAGCAACATTGGTCTGAACGTAGTACCATGTCAGTACTTCGACATGAGCACTACCTTCGACCCGCAGCACCGTGTCAATCCTTCGACACGGTCACTACCTTCGATCTTGAGGGTGTTCTAGTCCTGTCAAAACAAGCAACACAATGGTGTCATCTTGTTGTGGAATTTCTTCGAGGACAAGCGCCTTTACTCCCTGATAAAGAGGTCGTAACTTGCACCCTCGTAAATTAGCACTGAGGCTGCAACGTGGTTGTCATAGACGCTGGAAGCCTCCTCTACCTTAGTGTTGGATACGGCTTTTCTCTGTCACTGCCCTCGCCGCTGCCGCGAGAGGATCACCGAGCTTTGTGCATCGCTCCTTTGCTTCTTTCTTTCTCTCCCTCGTTGCCACGACGTTCTCTTCCCGAGTGCGTCGCTGCTGCCTCCCTGTGCGTCGCTACCTCCCTGTGCTCGTCGCTGCCTCCTTGTGTGTCGCTGTTCTGTCCAACTTCCTCGCTACATCGCCGCGCAGCCATGCTGCCTGCACGTCACCACTAACCTTCTATGCGTCGACGTTGCCTCCCTGCGCGTCGACGCTAAGTCCATGCGCATCCTCACTGCATCCCTGTGTCTCACTGATGCCTCCCTGTGCATCGACGTTATTGCCCCTGTGCGGCGTTGTTGCCTCCCTACGCATCGCTGCTATGTCCCTGTGTGTCGTGTCACTGTCCGACTTCTTGTTGCGTGTCGCTGCTGCCTCCTAGCATGTCGTTGTTTTGTCCCTGCGAGTCACGCATTGTCCGGCTTCCTTGCTGCACATTGCCTATGAGTCCCTGTGCGTCAGTGCTGCCTCCCTACGCGTTGACTATACATCCCTGTGCAACGCGGCTGCCTTCCAGCGCATCGTTGCGCTGTCTGGCTTTCTTGTTGCACGTCGCCGCTGCCCCTGTGCATTGTCGCTGCGTTCTTGCCTGTCACCGTGCTGTCCAGCTTCCTTGCTGCGCGTCGCCGCTGTCACCCTACGCGTTGATGCTGCGAGTTTTAGATACCCGCGCTCTGATACCACTATTGTGCTGAGGAGATGATGGGACCAGCGGAGGCGGTGACGTAGCAGAGAAAGAAAATAAGAAAGTAGGAGAAAAAATAGAGAAATGAATTTGAAGAACTCACAACCGAGAGTCATTTTTTTATTGATTAGCAAAGACTATTTATAATACAAGAGTTCAACTTAGAAGATAAAAACTAATCCGAATCCAAGAAGATAAACCTAAGATAAGATAGAAGATAAAACTATACCTAATCTCCTAAATCAAATTAATTGGATTATCCTTATCAGGATTAATCCCCAATAGGATGGTCAATGTTCGGATGTCCCTGTTTGTCCCAACTCAATGTGACTCAAATTTTGGAAAACAAATCCTAGCCAAATTTAAATTTTCCGATTTAATTGGGTTAAGAAACTAAAATGTCTCGGTACCGACTAGGTTTATTATATAATAATTATTTTTCATTAAATCCAATCAAGCCATGCAATGACCATTGCACTTTTGACACAATCAATACATATTATATTTTTTTAATTATTTTCTTTTAATTATATGTTCTTCTACATATTTTATGCTTAAAAACATTAATAAAAATTAAGAACCATGATGTCTTCATGTCATCCCAATTTAAATTGGGGCATCTCATCCCGACTCGACTCTAATCGGGACCGAGGTTTAAATTTGTTTGCACTAGTTATACTAGGTCATAACTAGGACAAACATATCTCAGCTTGAAATCTGATATTGGACATCCTTTGTTCTCTCAAACTTCATTAGCTTTCTGATAAGAGGAATTTGCATGCATAATAATTAGCTTTTAAAAATTCATTTGAGTATAATTTTATATATTTTCTTAACATAACTCTTATTTATCCATGCATCATTTATATATTTGTATTAGTCCTCTGCTTTTATTTATTTTGTGCAAAAAAAGTTTTAATTATGTTATGTTTTAGTTTAATTTCACGGACATGAAGGAAAACGTGTTTGTGCAAATTGCATCATTGCACCTAGTTAATCACACTTGCCCAAATAAAGAGATACTCAGAACGAACAAACAAGAGTTGACAACTATTTTTTTGGATGATAACTCAGAGACACCCACCTCAGGGATGGATAGAGAACCATGTGTAGAAGCCTAGGAGAATGGGATAAAAGGAAAAAAATCCTAAGAGAGAGAGGGATCCATTTGGGGAGGTCACTTTGGCATGAGAGAGCTTGGAGGTTGCTAGAGGAGTTATTCTTGAAAAGATTTTATCTTAATTTCTGTAATGTGGAATCAAACTTGTGTATCAATCTTAGGATCTATTATATAGAAATTAAAAATCTGGATATACCTAGATTAAGGTTTGGAAGGTATTGGATAGGTGAACTAGTTTAGAATTTTGGATTGATCAGTATATCGAACCGTGATGGTTCATTGTAGGCCATCATGGAGTTTGGAGTAACCGGCCAATGTGGCTAACATGTTGGAAAATATCTCATTAGAGGATCTTGCTTGTGCGATTTGAATTGGCAAATCATTAAGCTTTGGAATGGATTTTGACATAGAGCTCTGATTAAGGCATATTTTCACTTGATAACCTACAACACCACAAGCAAAATAGAAGAGGGGAAGATTATCATACAAACAATTTAAAAGTAACTTTGATTGACTAGTGATCTGACCCAAACATTATGTTTGATCAATTTTGCAGAGTTCATTTCCACACATGTGAACAAATATGCATTGAAAGACCTTGTAGTTGGATCCAAATTGATGAAAAGGTCACATGCTCTTCAAGTAATCAGAGTAACAACTTGGGGACTGTGATTTTGAGGATGTTCCCATTGAGTGTCCAAGGGTCACTTGCTAGCACTTGAAGTCTATTATGAAAACTATCAAACTTGAACAACAAATAGACATTACCCAACTTGAAAATCCAGAGTGGGGCATGAGTATTCTAGAGTTTGGGTAGCACCGTCTTGAGGATGGTGGTAGAGATTTCACCACTCAGGAAGTGCCCCTAAAACAAGCTTTCAACTCTTCAATATTTGGAATTCAATGATTTCATTGGTGGGTTCTTCTTAAATTTCCTTTAACAATTATAGTGAGATCGAAGGAAAAGGTCCCCTAGTGCGAGTAGTAGGTAGTTTTCCTGGCGATTTTGTTTTTTTTTTTTTGCAAAGGAGGAAAGTTTGGTGTGGTGATGTAGCAGAATCTTGTTAATTTAAATAATTTTATTAGCTAGGTTATTAGTTATCTAGTTTTTTTCTTTTTTTATTTTAGGATGATTTATTTTTTATTTTTGAATGAGTGGATAGACTTATATTATGTTTAGAAAACCAGACCCACATTATGATTATACATTTACATATTTATACACATAGAGATTTATGAACCATCATGATAAGATAAATAAATTGTAGTTACAATATACTAAGGTTAATAAAATGATAATGAATCTGCTATGAAGATATTCTCTAATAGCTCCAACAAGCTAACTTAGACGATCACGTACTCTTAGCTTGTCATGAAGGAATTGAAAACGAATCGCACTAAGAGGCTTGTTCATGATGTCAACGATGTTGTCTTGAGAAAAAAATGGATCGAACTCGTAGGCATTTGTTTGAAACTTCATCATGAACTAAGTGGTAGTCAATTTCAACGTGCTTTATCTGAGCATGGATAATAGTGTTCGTTCTGTGGTATATAGCATCCAAGTTGTCACACCATAAAAATGGAGAGGTTGGGGCTGCACGTTCAAGTAGTACTCAGATTCAATAATCGAATGATGTAACACCCGATAATTTCAAGTAATTAAAATGAAAAGGAGAGAAAAAAGATAAAATAAAATAAGATATGATATGATTGGGATTGAGAAAAGATAGGAGTCAAATTCAAGTTGTTATCCTAATCTTTTAATATTCCTAGTCCTAACCAAATTAATCCTTAAAGGACTCATAATCACAAGTAAATTATATCCATAATGGGTTTTCATTCCCTACAAATAGGATCCAACATCCAACAAAATGAAGGAACAATAATAGTTAACAAGAGGTCCAATATGGACCATGTCCAACTAGGACAAGTGTCGTGTTGCACACAATTATCGAAATTGAGTCGAACTGATAGCTGAAGGCTCAACATGGACCGTGTCCAGAAAAGGACGCAGGCCATGTTGCTCTCACACAGTTGTCAAACACCAACGTGGACTGTTTTCAAAATGAACGCGGGCCGTGTTGTGCCCACCCAAACTGTGTCCAATTAGGATTAAGAGATGTTGTTTAATAATTCGGGATTTAGAAAGATAGAGATGAAATAAAGTTGGACTTGGATTAACATTGGTTAAACTCCTATAAACTCTCTCTCTCTCTCTCTCTCTCTCTCTCTCTCTCTCACTCACTCACTCACTCACACACACACACACACACACACACACACACATCTGGAGCATTAGAAGAGGAGGTCATACTTGAGGAGAAGATCAAAGCACACAAATAGAGAAGAAAGGTTAACCCTAAGATCATCTATGTAATTGTGAGGATAAACCATAGGGATCATCATATATATCTAACAGAATAATAGATTATTTATTATATTTAATTGTTGACCAACAACGAGATAAGGGCAAAAATCTACTACAATCGATCGACCAATGGTGAACGAACGCGGAGCGCGTCCTGTGTGAGACAACCCACGTTCATCAGGTAAGAACGTGCATCGCGTTCGAATACAGCCCATGTTCACAGCACATCAGAACGTTGGTAATAGATCGTGTCGCCCCTTGATGTGGGTCGTGTTCCACCATTGCATCAGAGTGAAGCATGTCGACAAACTATATCGAAGATCAAAATGATTGTGTCGCTCCCCGATGCGGGTTGTGTTCACCACTACAGAAATGGCTGCATCATACAACGCAGGCCATGTTCTCATACTATGCAGGAAATGGACCGTATCTCATGTAGACGTAGATTGTGTCCCTTTGTGTTGTTAAAAACATCACATAACTCAGGTCGTGTTGCACTTGAGCACCAACCGAGGTAATTTGGAACATAATTAGATGCGGGTCGGGTCTCCTCGAACACAGACCACGCAATATATGACACGGACCATATTCATAGTGAACACAGGTCGTGTCTTGATAGGAAACAGACCGTGTCTATTGAGAATGTCGACCACATTCCTGCCGGCAAAAAGAATTTGTTGGTTAAGTTTTATTGTGTGAAGTCTTGATTGATGCATGAAGTATACAACCTAGATTTCTATCATAATATGATTTGAAAATGAAGTTGCATGTGATTGAATTGGGCATGAAGAGGATGAATTGGTTCCTGGTGAATTGACCCCTAGCCGTGGGAGAATTGAGTTCCTTTGGGAATACATCTACATGGTTCCTTTAGGTTCAATGGGGTTCCTTTAGGAATGAATACAAACGAGTTCCTACTGATTCAATTGTTCATTGGGTTCCTTTAAGAACATCTTAAAAGGATTCTTATTGATTTATGAGGAACAATTGTTACTATTATTTAATGGTTTCTTTAGGCCTAGATAGCCTTAGTGGCACTAGGATAAAAGTCAATTACCTTCATAATTGTTAAAGGCTCACAATTGATTGCTATAATTGAACAGAGAATAATGGATCCTAAGAAAAGATTCAATTGGGCTTGAGCTTATTGAATAGAAAATAATTGGGCTTTGCTTCACTATAATACAATTGAGGTTCTTGCAATTGAATTGATTACTAATATTATTTCAACAGAAAAATGAGATAATGAGAAGGTTAAAGTAAAGGAAAACATATTTATGTTTTTAATGTCTTTATATGGTCTTTATATATGATTTTCTTGATTGAATTTTGTTTACATATTGAGCTTCACCGCTCATGGAAGAATTGTATTCCCTATTTTTGATCTGGTAGGCGATCAAAGCAATGAATAGTCGTAGCATATCCAAATTTGTGTTCTACCACGTGGCGGGGTATGAATTTGGGGGCATTACAAATGAGACACCATATGTTGTTTGCGTGTTGACTATGATACATGTTAGAACCAAAATAAATGGTGTAACACCCAATAGACTTACAATCATAAGTTTCATTGTCCCAGTTAGAATTAGAGAGCACATGAAGTGAGTCACATGACTCAGAGGCAATAAGGAGGCCAAGAGCTTTTGTGCTATTGAGATAATGAGTATCTTCTTGACAAGTTGCAATGAACATCTAACAACTGATGTAAAAATTGATACACATGAAGGCAACGTCCGGATGAGTTATGGTAACATATTGGAGCTTGTCAACAACATGTTGATATAAGTGAGGGTCAACAAATATAGGTGACTACAACCATGAATTCAAATACCGAAGACAATGGGGACTTGACATCTTTAGATCCATGCATATTAGTTGAAGATAATAGATCATGGATATATATAATTTTTTATGACATTATAAGGCTACCATTTGATCCGTCTATAACCTCAATACCCAAGAAGTAGGAAAACTTGCCAATATCACGAACAATGAAGAGAGCTCCAATATGCCAAACAACTTCCTCAACTAATGAACTATTAGACCTTGAAATGATTAGGTCTCCAACGTAAACCAAGACATACCAAGTTGTGTATAGTCTTGAGGACGAATACTGAGGAATCAACATTAGAAGCCCAAAAACCAAAAGAGAGCAATGCTTGATATGGTTTGTGAAACCACGACATTGGTGTCTGCTTTACCTGATATAATGAATTATACAATAGGCCATCATCAATAAAGCCAGGTGGTTGTTCCATGAACACCACCTCATTAAGATCACCAAAAAGGAAAATCATTGCTTATATCAAGTTGGGAGGCCAATGTCCTAATCTAGAAATTGATAAAACCATATGAATCATGGGTTGAATGTATCAGAATAGTCAATTCCAACATGCTAGTGAAAATCCTTTACAACAAGTCAAGCCTTGTACCATTCGAGAGAGCCATATGGATCGTATTTCTTCCTTAGAAACTCCCACAACCTATTACATACCTAGGAGTTGATAATTACCTATTCATTCATGTTTTCCATTATATAATTAGTATAATTTACATGCATTTCATTGTCATATTCATGCATTTTTGCTATTTTTATTCAGTTATTTCATTCAATGAGTCAACATCTACATAATGTGTATTTTCTATGTCCATGAGTTGTTGGATGCATGGCGGAGGAAAGAGAAAACAAAGGAAAAATATGGTTCATCACGGGCCGTTATGACTGTCACGGGCTGTGACATCCTTTGTAACGGGCCGTTATGTACCGTCACGGGCCATGACATCATACACAAGGGAGAATCAGCTTCTGTCATGGCCGTGACATGTCTTTCACAGGCCATGACAACATAAATCATCTTTGGTCACGACCAGGTCGCAAGCGTGATGCGCTTTTTTGAATATCACGGTCGTGACATAATTGTCACGGACCGTGACATATACATGTGGTCTACACGAGTCTTCGGTCACGGCCGTGACATAATTGTCACGGGTCGTGACAACTCCCTGGAGATTAGCAGTCATTTGGCCACGGCCGTGACACTTCTGTCACGGGCCGTGACAAACTCCGGAGTTAGCCATCGTTTGGTCATGGCCGTGACACTTCTATCGCGGGCCGTGATAGTTTGCGGATTTTTGTAATAAAATGTATTTTTTATGGGATTTTTGGACGGTTCTGATTTCCTATCAACCCTATTCTAATCATGGACGAATTCTATCATCCCAAGACCTCTCCATCCCTATAAATAACACCCAAAACCTTAAAGAAAGGATGCTTGGAGTCTGGGAGAACTTAAAGAAGGAGACGAAGTGTTCCAGGATTGCGTCAAGAAACCCAAGGTGTAATTATTCTGTATTATTTTATATGTAATTATTCATGTATCTTCTCCTATCTATACAAAGGATGAACTCTCATGTTTTAGAGTTATTTTCTTTTGGAGGATTTTTATTGTAAAAAGGGAAACTGAGAAACCCTAGATTTTGTGAATATTAATTTGAATTATTTTTTAATCTCTTGCGCATGCTTTGTTGGATTCCTCTGAAATATTTTTCTTGATTAATGATTTATGAATGAGTTATCATCTTGGATAAGAATAATTTATTTGTAAGGCATTGGATCTAGGAAATTATTTATTCTTT
>LTAE01012299.1:3230-14027 GCA_001647135.1 Pontederia paniculata
TCCATATATATATATATATATATATATATATATATATGTATATGTATATGTATAATATTCTTTATTTGTCCCAAGACCTCAACCACCTTGTAAGCATTAAATACACTAGAGGATCTAAGAACTATAAATTGAAAAAAAATATTCTGAATTAACTAACACCTTGTTAAGCTATAAAATACTGATATAAAGAAAGGAAGTATTCTTAATTTCTCTTAATTATACAATCTACATTAGGACCTCGTATGAAAAAGAATAAAACAATGCTTTAGGTTTTATTTATAATTAATGATTAATTACTTAAAACTTATATGTCACAAGCACAATGTAATTCCTTTGGAACAAATATAGTTGCATGTCTTCACGCAAGGGCGGATCTAGGTGGGTTACATGGTGCACGTGCACCCACTGGAATTTTGTACAAATAGTATATAGTGATAAGTTCTACATAACTTGATTGCTTGCCTTGGTGGTTAGTGTGTCATTAATTTTTATATATTTAAGACTAGTGGCTTTCCTCCTCAACTTCTATGAATATTTTTAATGATGCATCTCTTTATCCAAACAATATTAAGATAATTTTGTTTTCAAATAAATTATAGTAATTTTAAAATAAATCATTAATCATATATCTTATATTTAAAAATATTACTTATGTTATTTAATTATCAGGGATTAAGTATTAATATAATTATTTTATCAAATAAATTAATGTATTGAAAACCAATGAGAAATTATAGTATTATCTTTATCATTATTTTTCTATATTTAATACTATCAACAACTAGTGGCTTTCCTCCTCATCTTCTATAAATATTTTTAATCTTATCATTTTATGCATCTCTTTATCCAAACAATATTGATATGATCATATTTTTCAAATAAATTATTATTAATTTTAAAATAAATCACTAATCATGTATCTTGTACTTCAAAATATTACTTATGTTATTAGGGATTAAGTATTGATATAATTATTTTATCAAATAAATTAATGTATTGAAAATCAATGAGAAATTATAGTATTATATTTTTTTACAATTTTATATTTTTTTCCTTGAGCTCATATCAAATTTTGCCATATATTTTTAGTTTTGCACAATTCCTCTTTTTATTTTTAGTATGAGTGGTTAATAAAACCATTTTCAAATAAAATATTATTATTATTCACATTAATAATATATATTAAATGTTATTTTTATTTTCTCTCATTTTGAAAAATATTGCTGCAACATAGGAAATCATCGACGATCATTTTCTTGTTATTTTTTAGCTGTCATAATATATGAAAAAACTTTCATAGAACTTAATCAATAATTTTTTCACTACTAAAAATATTAGAGAAGAGAAATAATATGTAAAATATATTTTACGTCACCTTATGAATTCATTTCACCTATAACACAAACACAATGTGCGCCCGCTGATGATAATTACTATTTCCGCCACTGCCTTCACGGCCAGGCATGGTTGATTTGGAGAGGGGTCTACACCTTTTCTTTCTTTTGAAAAATCTAAAGTAATAGACGGAGTCCAAGTTCATATTCAGGGGCGAATTTTTATTAGTGTGTAGGGGACCTTACCTCATCATTTTTTTTGATACATAATATATATATATATATATACACACACTAATAGTTACAATTAATAAATTAAATAAATATTAATAAAATAGTATAATTATTTGGTTTAGTGATTTTGGCCCTTCATGGGTTCGTTCATATCAATCTAGAAAAGGTATAATCTAAACAAAGACTAAAGACATGAAAAAAATTAAAAGATATGTTTACAAGACATGAGAAATAGGAGAGAAGAGGAGGAGAGAGAAATGGGAAAATAAAAAAATGAGATAGATATGTTTACAAGACATGATAGGAAAACATACAACTTGAGAAGAGAGAAGGATGTAAAGAGGAAAAAAAAAAAAGATAAGCGAGCTTCCTTGTGCTACTCAGAGGTATATAAATAATGCCTTGATGTTCTTCGATATCGTATAGAATCCACCAAGCCGACCTCGCAAAATGGCTCCATCCAAAAGTCATCTTCCCCCATCTCTCGCCGTCATCCTCTTGCTGCTTCTGACTTCTTGGTCTGCCATCCCCGCCGGCGGCAGCAGCAGCAGCGACTTCACCGCCATCTTTAGCTTCGGCGATTCGCTCGCCGACACTGGAAATTATTTCATCACGAAGCCCGACCTCCTTGGCTTGCCGTACGGCGAGACATACTTCCACCACCCTAGCGGCCGCGCTTCCGACGGCCGAATCGTCGTAGACTTCATTGGTAAGCCACTGTGCATCAGCTCCGCGATTGTTTGCTTGTTCACCGGCAGAATTAGCTAAGTAACTCAGGAAATAACTGAATGCAATGCATGCATGACATTATATGGTGAATTCGTTTATATGCACCCAGCACAAGCACTAGGGTTGCCACTGCTTCGGCCTTATCTCTCCGGAGGAAGCAGCGAGGATTTCCGGCACGGTGCCAACTTCGCCGTTGGCGGGGCGACGGCGCTCGACAACGACTTTTACAGGCGGCGTGGAGGGTACAATGTAACGTGGACGGAGTATTCCTTGAGCTATCAGATGAGGTGGTTCAAGAAGGTGCTGCATTTGCTCTCCTCATCTGGATCAGGTATGCCAATGGCAATTAATATATATTCCATCATTTCAAAAAACTAAATTATTCCTTCTTCACGTTTACTCGGCAAGAATATAAAAGAAAGCGTTGAATTCCTAGCTCTAATATATAAGGGCTTAGGAGGATAAGAAAATGGAGGAGAAAGAAGATTAATAATTTGATTATATTTATAATGAAGAGAAATGGTTTTTCATTTATTTTTATTTATTTTCAACATCTTATTTTTTCAAAACAAAATAAAGAATAAAAGAGAAATATATATATATATATATATATATATATTATACCTTAATTTTATTTAATTAAATATATAAATACACATAGAGAAAATATATTCATGCAAATAATATTTGTCCCTTTGACTTTCTTTCCCCCTACTTTCTTAGTTCTATAGTTCAAACAAAATTAACCCATCATCCACCTCCTTCCTTTTCCCCTAATTTCTATTCCCATCAATTACGTTATATTCTTCTTAATGAATTTCCAACCAAATAAAAGTGAAACCACTTAATGTCGATTCTTGGACTCATGTGGGCATCCAAATTAGATTTTATATTTTTCAATTTAAATTGCGAGATGAATGATTCCTTCATTAAATCATATATTTATAACCATTCAATGGTAAGATGACATTGAATAATGGTCAATTGATTAATAAATTTGACACATTAATAATAATAATAATAATAATAATAATAATAATTATTATTATTATTATTATTATTATTATTATTATTATTATTATTATATTATTATTATTATTATTATTATTATTATTATTATTATTATTATTATTATTTTGATGTGACTATCAAACTATTCAATTATCATGACAAACAAACATACTACTGTTTATTCATAAGACAAAATTGATAAATGGTCACTGCATGAAGCTTTAATATTTACAATGGTACCCTACTTCCGTGCATTATATCATATCTTATTTTTATAAGCGCTGTTTTGTTAAGGAGTAGTTATTCAAAAAATAAAAAATAATATTTATTTTGATGAATTAATTATTAGTTTGGAGTTTGAGTCAAGAATAAGCAATTCTAGAAAAAAAAAGATGAAATTGTTTATCTCTAAAAGAACTACTATCCATCAGAATATCTTTTTTATTAAGTATGCAAACCACCTTGTTTAATAAAATAAGATAGAATAAACATTCTACAATCAAATAGGGTCATAGTTGCACTTGACTTAATTTAACCAACTAAGACAAATCAATATAATGGAAAATAAGAACATTGCACATGCCAAGAAATGTTATTTTTTTTAACACCCCCATATATTTTTGACGTATAATATTAAACTATAAATTTATTATTTAATTTATGAACTTATCTAAATTTATCATTCATATTTTTCCATCATACTTCATCTAAAATTCTATTTAATAAAAAAAGTTGATGAATTTTTGGATGAATATGACCGACAAATTTGATTGGCAAATGTGAATAAGTTTAGAAATTAAAATTTATTAAGTAATAGTTAAGAGTATATATGAAAAAAAATTATAGTTAAGAAGGTGTAAGAAAATAACTCAAGAAATGTAGCTTTACACCGAAATCAGCTATAAATTATACATCCTAGAGAGTCCATGTTAAATTAGATGTACTACCAACAATTCTAAAAACTTAAGTCCAACACGTGGACAACTAACGAATGAAATTAATTTTTAATATGAGCAACGACGAGATTTGAACTCAAGACTTCTAAATCTGATACCATATTAAATTAGACGTGCTATCAACAATCTTAAAAACTTAAGCTGATAAAAAGAACAATATTTTTTATATTTATATTTTTAACATTGTCCAGCAACACATGCCTAAAATATTACAAAAGGATCAAGTTTATTTATAAAAACATTATTATATTCGTAACATTTTTTTCATATATAATTCAAGATAAGGGCTAGATGTGTCATAAAAGAAGGAACTGGTCAAAGGACAATAAAACAAATGTTGTTACAGCTCACCCGCATAATCTTCTTTTGATTAACAATAAGCAAGAGTTGACTTTTTGGTTGGCAAATAATTTTAAGGCGAAATAATAAGAACTTTTCTATATATCTCAAAACTAGATACATTTCTATTAGTTTGGATTGAAGAGGAAACAATTGATGCACGATCATTGTAATAGATAGTATGAAAAAATAATATATCTCATTGAGTTAAAAAAGAAAACTAAAATATAGCAGAAAAATAAGAGTAGAATATGAATATCTTGTCATTTGTCGCATGTTATCGTTTCATGATTAAAAAATTATGAATTAAAGAAAGGAATTTCAGTGAAGTGATGAATATATTTTTGTTCTTTGTTTAAGTAGGTTTCATGTTTAAATTATTATATATGCGATTTTTTTTGCTAAAAGTCATCATAAATGTGTATGAATGGTGTGACACAAATTAATCGAAAATTTAATAAGAAAATTATAACTTTTTAGATAAATTTAAAATAACAAATTATTGATTAAAATTTTCACATTTTTAATAGATATTTGAGTTTATTTTTGGAATAATAAATATTTCACGTGTTTATTTCAATCAAAGGGGTCCAAAAAGAATAAAAGATGAAGGTGTAAAGAAAGATAATTTTGACACGCTATACCTGAATTTTTTTTAGGAAAAAATGAGATGCCAATTACCGTTCTTCATATTCAGAATTTTAATAAAACTAGATTTTTTTTTTTGAGTAAAAAAAACAATACAAATAGGTGAAAAAAAACTAAAAAATAACGTATATCACACAATAAACGAATTAACAAAAAATAAGACATACCACGCACACCGTCACTAGTTACCTTTTTCTCGATAGAACATCATTAATTAGTTCTTTTATTAAATTTGAGAGGGAAAATCCACCTAAAGTTCTTTATTCCGATTGGTATCGTTAATTTTTCAAGATGAATAATGTATATATCACAGATTATTTTAAAAAATAAAATAATCTTTTTATCATAGAAAAAAAATGTGTAACGCAATTATACAGAAAATAATGATACTTTTTATATAAATGAAAGTGTTTAAATTTTTTTATAGATAATATTATTTTTTTATTATGTTACACGCACCATATTAAAAGTGCGCTACGCACTCTCGGCCTCTTTGTCATATATAAGTTTCACGCGCGTTTCGATTGACTTTGCTGTGCGCGTGATGTATATAATTAATTAAATCGAGTGCATGCAGGGTCCTCACACGAGATCTTGAGCAAGTCTCTCGTGTTAATGGGAGAGATTGGAGTAAATGACTACGTCGATTCAATTATCCAGCAAAGACCCATCAACGAGACAATGTCTCTTGTTCCTCTTGTTGTCAAAAAGATCATACACGCGACAAAGGTAACGTATCTCTAATAGGTTACTGTATTATATTATATTATATTATATGCTGTAATAGATATAATTCCTAGTCACAATTAAAATCGATATATTGTGTTGGTTAATAGAGATAAGTATAATATTTAAACCTGACTCTAATGCTTACATTCAAATAAAAATCTCATAAGAACTTATGTGTTTGTATGTGTTGGGAAAATACGAAGAGCATAAAAAAATTTAAGATTCACACAGAAAATATGCGAAATTCGAAGATGGATATTTTATGTCCACAATCATGAAGAATTTCGTTATTTCATATAAAAAATTATCAGAGTATATAATCGTTCCTGAAATTATATACCACTCAATAATATCAGTTGAATGATCAATTTTTATTTGTTATCTCGAATAGTATACTTTGTAAAGTGTACATAACTTGTTCTCTATGTTGATAATAGATTGTTGATTATATATTGTTGTCGAAACAACTCATGCATTAGTTAAATCATTAGGAAAGTATACAATTATTTAATGGGATTAATTGTATAATTGGCATGCAGAATGTGATTAAGGTTGGTGCAAAAACAGTGGTGGTTCCGGGGATCACACCGCTCGGCTGCCTCGCGCTCTTACTGACCATTCTCCAGCAGCAGCAGCAGGAGAAAGCAGACTTCTACGACCCCGCCACCGGATGCATCATCTGGCTCAACGATCTGGCCAAGTACCATAACCAAGTGCTCAAAGACAGCGTCCACAAGCTCCAACAGCGACATCATCATCATGCCACCATCGCCTACGCAGACTACTACGAAAATTGCATGAGCATCTACAACCATCCGGCTCAACATGGTCAGCTAGCTATTAACAAATTATATAATCAAGTTTCTATCATTCTACTTCGTCCTTGTTCTTCGATTCATTTATTTTGATTAAGATTAAGATCTCAGTCATTGTTTTCTTCTTCTTCTTTTTATCTTCTGATGAGAAAATTAAATGGGTGCATGCAGGATTTAAAGTGGGGGTGGCAGCATGCTGTGGAGGCGAAGGCCCCTACAACGTGAAGCTTAATGTATTCTGTGGGACAAAGGGCTCCAAACTGTGCAGCGACCCATCGAGCTATGTCTGCTGGGATGGAGTGCACTTCACCGAGGCCGCAATCAGGGTTCTGGCTTCAGGCTTTCTCAATGGACCTTATCTATGTTGGTTGCCAACCTG
Organism: Pontederia paniculata; assembly: GCA_001647135.1. Taxonomy (NCBI): domain Eukaryota; kingdom Viridiplantae; phylum Streptophyta; class Magnoliopsida; order Commelinales; family Pontederiaceae; genus Pontederia; species Pontederia paniculata. The sequence goes on from LTAE01012299.1 coordinate 10,405, forward strand.
TGGAGACAAGAGAAAACAGAGGACTTGAAGAAAATAACAGAGGATTGAAGAACTCACCAACTGGAGAACTTAATTATTATTGTGTATGACTGTCCAATTTATAGCACTATAGTTTAACAGCAGATAGACTTTGTATTTGAGTATAAGAGAAACTAATCCTAATCTCCTAATCCAACTAAACTTCTATCCTAATACAATTTAACTTCGTGCAGGATTAAAAGTTCCAACATACTCCCCCTTAATCCTGACACTACTTCATAATTAGAGAGGATATTGCCGTCCTGGTTAGTCCTCAATAGTTGCAGCAATCAGTAAGATTGACTCTTCTTCTTCCACGTATGTAAGATTTGCTTCTTCAGAGAGAGAGAGAGAGAGAGGTCTGATCTATTCTTGTCCTCCGTGCATGCTTCGTTCAAGGAAGACGCAACACATCGAGAGAGAGAGAGAGAGAGGTCTGATCTATTCTTGTCCTCCATGAAACAGAGAGAGAGAGAGAGAGAGAGAGAGAGAGAGAGAGAGGTCTGATCTATTCTTGTCCTCCATGCATGCTTCGTTCAAGGAAGACGCAACACATCAACCCTGTACAACAATGGACACGGCTGCTATAATTTTGCAAGACCTTACTCTTCTATTGGCCCCCCTTGCATTCCTCCCACCCCTCATCATTCGCATCCATCCCATGCCGTGTCCTCCTATAAAACCTCAACACCCTTCTCGATCCACTACTTCCTTCCATAGATCTCCGGGGTGAACCCCCTTCCTCTAACTTGCATGCAATAAAATAAAATAAAATTTTCTACTTTGCTCCATTTCCTGTTCTTTTTTTATTTCCTTTCCTTTTAAACGTCCATTACAGGGATATATATATAGATTAGATATCAATTAGCGTAAATCCTCAAGCTCGCCAGCCATGGGCAACAAGAACATAGCCATCATCGGCGGCTCGGTCATCGTCCTCGTCGCCGTCGTCGCCGCCGTTGCCGTCACCATTTCCGTCTCCAAAAACCATCAGCAGGACTCCTCCGGCTCAGGTTCCAAACCCCACTTCGCGACCTCCTCCAGGTACATCGAGAACATGTGCCAGCCCACCGACTTCAAGGAGACGTGCCAGAGCGCCCTCGAGAAGGCCGGACCCAATGTGACCAGTCCCAAGGAGGTGGTCAAGCTCGCGTTCCAGGTCACGGCCGACCACCTCAGGAGCGCCCTCAACCACTCGAGCATGCTCTCGGACTCCGCCAAGGACCCGCGCACCGGCGAGGCCCTGAAGAACTGCCGGGAGCTGCTCGACTACTCGATCGAAGACCTCAAGCACTCCTTCGATCAGGTCAGCAACCTCGACTACTCCGAGATCGCCAAGCTCGTCGACGACCTCAAGGTGTGGCTCAGCGCCGCCATCACGTACCAGGAGACGTGCCTCGACGGCTTCGAGGGGACGACCACGAACGCCGGGGCATCCATGAGGAAGGCCATGAACATCTCTATGCAGCTCACCCGCAACGCCCTGGCCATGACAGACAGCATCGGGGAGTCCCTCGGCGCGATCTTCGGGTTATCCAGCCGCAGACTCCTCGCAGCCGACGGCTCCCCCACGTGGCTCTCCAGCGAGAGGAGAAATCTCCTCCAGGCGACCCTTGCCGACCTGAAGCCCAACGTTGTGGTCGCAGCAGACGGCTCCGGCGACGTCATGACCGTTAACGAGGCCGTGAAACAGATACCAATTAAGAGCGCCGTTCCCTTCGTCATCTACATCAAGGAGGGCGTCTACGCTGAGCAAGTGGCCATCCATAGGAACATGACCAACGTGATCATGATCGGCGATGGCCCGACCAAGACCAAGATCACCAGCAGAATCAACTTTGTCGAGGGCACTCCAACCTTCAAGACCGCCACCCTCGGTAAGAAAAAAAATTGATCAAACTTAGAGCCTTCCTTTAGCTATTACGCGCAGCTCCTAACAGTACTCTAACATTTATCGTGCATGCAGCTGTCGTCGGAAACTGGTTCATCGGCAAGAACTTTGGCGTCGAGAACAGTGCCGGAGCGGAGGGGCACCAGGCCGTGGCGATCCGAGTGCAGTCCGACAACTCCGTGTTCTACAACTGCCAGTTCGACGGGTATCAGGATACCCTGTACGCGCACGCCAACCGCCAGTTCTATCGTGACTGCACCATCTCCGGTACCATCGACTTCATCTTCGGCAACTCCCCCACCATCTTCCAGAACTGCCTCATCCTCGTCCGCAAGCCGCTCAGCAACCAGCAGAACATTGTGACAGCCCAAGGCCGCCAGGACCGCCGCGAGCCCACGGCACTCATCCTCCACAACTGCACCATAACCGCGGACGCCACACTGGCCCCTTACAAAACCCAGTTCCGCACCTACCTCGCCCGGCCATGGAAGGAATTCTCCAGGACCTTCTTCATTCAGTCCCAGATCGACGACCTCATCCACCCCGACGGATTCCTTCCTTGGGCCGGCGATTTCGGTCTGAACACTCTCTTCTATGCCGAGATCGACAACAGGGGCGCTGGCGCTGACAAGAGCAAGAGGGTGAAGTGGAGGGGTGTCAAGGAACTAGCCTTGGCGCACGCTGAAAAGTTCACTGTCCAGCGGTTCATCAACGGCAACAGTTGGATCCCTCGGACCGGGGTGCCGTTCAACGCTGGCCTGCTGCCGGCCTCCGGCGCGGCCAACTGATCAGGCCACCATCGACTTTCTTCAGCGTGCTTTATTTACTTTTTTTTTTCTAAAACACATAGAATCATATTGCATTGCCCTTAGATTCATGCTGCAGCTGTGCCAGACGAGAGTTACATAGGGTTTGCTACTTTCACATTTATGGAAGTTTGAACTATTTTTCTTTCCATTTTTTGCATAATTACAATATACGAAATTCGAGTGTTAATGTGATCATATTATACTTACATATATATATATATATGAAAAAATGGAGATGTTACCTAATTAAATAAATAGCACTGTAATACTTCTAACCGTAGGATGTTAAATATACAGTGAATATAAATTTTTTTCTTTCCTAAATAGTTTATTATAAGTTGTTAAATTTACCGTATATCGAACATTCTAAGATTGTAAAAATAAGTAGTATGATGTTGCCTATTTAAATAGGTAGTACCTCCATTGGAGTTTAATGCACCTATATGCTTTGTAGGAACACAAAAACAAATCATATCCTTTCAATACATAATTAATGATAAATTTAATAAGTTATTTTGTATCAATTTTAAATTATATATTAATTATATATTGGATGATTAAGATATATTTTGTATAGTGCATATATGTGGGTTTAATGTACCTACTGAATATTAAGTGGTTTCGTAAGAATGTTGAATACATCTTAACTTTTTAATGCAAGATCAATAATAAAATTTATAAATTATAATTTTTTATTAATTTTATGATTCATCATTAATTATGTATTAAATGACTAACATGTGTTCAACAAGTGACAACTTGAGGAAAATATTGTCAAGAGTTTAAATATTTTGTTTGAATATTAATTAATGGAGGGTGTAACATCATAACAAATTTTAAAAGTACGTACCTTGAAGGGTGTAACGCTAGACATCCTTTCCTTAAGTCCACAAATATATATATAT
>LTAE01012300.1:0-12180 GCA_001647135.1 Pontederia paniculata
GGATGTCCACTCCTTGAGTTAAAGTCATCTGTTAAGCTCCTTCAGTCGTTCGTTCTTCATCTTCGATCGACCGAATTGACTTGTACCATATTCAACTCTACTCTAGTCATCCGTTGATTGCACACCAATCCCTCGGACGTCCACTCCTTGAGTTGAAGACCTCTGTTAAGATCCTTCGGTCGCCCGCACTTCATCTTCGGTCGACCGACTTGACTTGTGCCAACACCTTTTACACCTCTGTTGTCATCCGTTGATTCTCTCTGAATTCTTTGGACGTCCATTCCTTCTTCTCTGGGTAATTCAAGCATCAGCTCATTCTTCACTGAGATCCTCGGACGTCCACTCCCTCTTCACTCAGTACTTTGGTCGTCCGCTCACTTTCCAATGAGATCCTCGAACGTCCTTTCTTCGTTCTGACATTCTTCGGATGTCCTCTGACAATTCCTCATATTCCTTGGACGTCCATTCTTCCTTCTGTAAGATGGACTGGTCGACCGTTGCTTTATCTCTTCAGCCCTCGGACGACTCTATCTCCTCATCGGTCATCCGCTCATCCTCCGGTCGACCTATCTTCAGTTCACCTCAGACTTAACAAACTTTTGGACGTCCACTTGTGTTCACACCAAGACCTCGGACGACCTTTGTCTTCGTCTGATATCCATCGATCGTCCACACTCCATCTTCATCGACCGATCTTTCTTCTATCATTAGCTTTGGACGTCCACTCCACCATCAACAATCTCCTGGTCGTCCATTGTCTTCACTCTGAAACTCTTGGACGACCATTGTCTTCTTCCTTAGTTCTTCGGTCGTCCACTCTTCAACTTCGGATGACCTTTCCTTCCTTAGCCCCATCATTTCTACGACTAAGTCTAATCACAGGGCATCCACTTCTCCTTGGACCTCCCATTCTCCAACCTCTGTACTATTGATGTAGAACCATTGGTCGCCCACTATTCTTCACCGGATGACCTCTTCTATTCAACATTGTCTTCGGTCGTCAACACAACAGCTTTGGTCAACCGCTCAGTACTTGACTTGACTTCTTCATTCTTTGTCACATCGGTCGACCACTTAGCATCCTTTGGACGACAACTGCACACTTAAGATTTTTCCTTTATGTCTTCTCTGTGCCTAGGTCGTCCGTTCTTCAACCTCGGTCGACCTATCACTCTTTGAACATAAAAATCCTGTCTTTCAAAGATCATTTCAACAAGTCATTAGTATTGACTAAGTTCCCTCACAAATTTGTGATCACCAGACAATCTCGGGATCCTAGATTCAACACAATCCTGCTGTTGTTCTAGAATATTGTTATTCCCTAATGTTGTTCCAAGGAACATGTATTCCTGATACTATCCCAAGATGAGGATGATTTTACCTGTTGTTGTTCCAAGGTAGATGGTAGGTATGAACCCCTGACGTTGTTCCAGGAGAGTAGAACTATACCTTTATACTTGGCAGGCTTAGATTATATTATTTTACCAATGATCATTATTATAGTACACAAGCCTAATTTAGCACCATCTTGATTATCATTATTCAAGCTAATGGCTATTACTTATTTTATGTACTTGATGCCTTACATACTGAGCGTTTTATGCTCATGGGATATCGTTTCTCCTTTGTTGAATCCCATAGGTAACTAGGTTATGGTGGATTCCTAATGCTGGTGGTGGATCCTATCTGCACATGGATGTCTTTTGAGTCTCTTTTATCATTAGGTCTCTCTATCTTTAAATAATTGAGTTGTATGGCAGTCTACCAAGATATTGAACTCCCTATTGTTGAGAGACATGTAGACTGACAGTTTGTTTACCTTCCGCATTTTTATCTATTGGACCTTTTAGTCATCTCAACCTTGTTTCATTTTTCCTATATTTATTCCGCAAATTTTATTGACTAGTCAAAGGGTCAAAGTATAAGTCAAAGTAGCGTCTTTAGGTCCACATCTTCGCCATGTGGCTGGGTGTGGGTTTGGGGGCGTTAAAGTTAGGTATCAGAGCCTAAAGTCGGGACTCTCTTAACGTCTCCAGAGTAGTTATAATAGTGTCCATGTGCAAAACACCACGAGCAGTCGCAGCACCAACCAGAAGTAAGTTTTCTTTTTTTAAGGCACTAAGATTGTTATTGCTGACATGATTATCTTATGACATAAGCATATAGATGGCTCCTAAACATGTTGTTAGCCATTAGGCTAGAGCCACCCAAGATCGGGAGGAAACTATCATCTCTTATATAATGTTTAGGAGCAAATGACCTCAAGAAAATTTAGAACTCATAGGATGAAATGGCTTTAAGATAAGAAATGAGCCTCAAGGGACTAGGTTATGATTTAACACCAAGCATATGATGAAGTTTAATTTGAGTTCTTGTCCCATTGACTTTAGAGAGGTCATGTGTTGAAGAAATTTTATTTTCTCACGCTAATAAGTTTATAGTGGTGAAGATGAAATGACTTAATTAGAAGTTAGGAAGAAAAAGGAGCCAATGACCACAACGTGTTAATGGAGGGAAAGTTAAAAGTTCCAATCAATAGAGTATGATCAATGATTGTCAATGCGATTTAAAGAAAGATTTTCATATCCCTAAGATCTAGTTCTTAGATAAATTAGAGTCACCTTGATAAAAAAATATCATTGAGATATTGATATGATGTCACATCATGATGATTAATGATATAACCTGATTCTAAGGAGGTTATTTGGGGACATGATGAATAAAGAATGATTTTTAGGCATCAAAGTTTTTGTACATCTATTGGATCTGAGATTCTTAGGTAAGCATTCCTTGAGGATCTAGAATGATAAAGTTGAAAATCCTATGAATTCAATTATGAAGAACAAATGAAAGATTAAAGTGATTAGTTACATGGATGAACTTCCATGTAATGCACAGGAAGAGCATGACGTCTAAGAAAGTTAGAATTTCATCCATGTGGATGAAATATGAACCTCTAGTGGACTAGGTGATGAATTTAATACCTAATATACGATAAAACTTAAATTGAGATTCTTTCCCATTGATTTCATATAGATCATGGAAGGAAAGAATATGGTTGGACATGATTCTATTGGTCTTATTAAAGAGACCTATACACGTCATATTGAGATTTCTTACATAGTAATGCAAGACTATTGTGGACGATTGCATAGATGAACTAGGACAATATTGTCTAAGATAGAGGAGAATAAAAGATACACATACAAATGAGAGTGTGTATGTCCTTTGATTAAAGTGACTATCAAATCGTCCATGATTAAAGTTACATGTGAGAACATGAATTGGACAATTTTTCCTTATCCAAATACCATGTATGATATAGGAACAATTAGATTATGAGGTCTAATTTCTGTAAGATCAAAAGAACATCCAGATCCAAACAAAAGTATGATCAAACTATAGATATTGTGCAAAGTAAAAGTCATTATCCAGATACGATATTCAAACTATCACTTCTGGGGGTATGACTAAGCTGCATGATCCTATGCCTTGATCCCTATACTTAAATAAACTAGGAGGTGCCTTATGATACCTAAGAATCTATCATATCAAGAATGTACAAAGATGAGTATGATCAAACGTAACTATGTAAGTATTGAGTATGTTCGGGCAAATTAATGATATCTGAAAATAATGAGAAGGATGATTGAGAAATGATTAGGAAACATGTATTTTCAAACTATCATAGAAGATGCTTAATTTGATTAGTATTGTGATGCATATGAATGATAGGAATTGGAGATAGACACAAGTTTAGTATAGCAAGAGAAATGCAGATGGATGTTATGACTGATAAAGTAATAGAAATGGAAAGAAAAATATTGATTATTTTATATAACATTATCTTTAATGAGGTTATCTACTACCTGACAACAAAGATGTGTGACAATTATTGAGTATTAGAATTTAATGAATTGAATGGAAGAAATTGTAATTATGATTTTTTAGGAGCTTAATATGATTAATGTCTTCGAGGAATATAGATCTAATGAAAAGTTATTGTTATAATTATCAAGTGATCATAAGAAGATGATTATACATGAGGATCATATAACTATTAGTCGAATTTATAATGATCAATAAGGAGTTATCGATAGTAATGGAGAATAAAAATGAGTTTGGTTACAGATTTTTGAGAGCAAAGAGGATTGATATGTAATTGATAACACAAACACATGAAATCTAAAGACGAGTATTTGTGCAATTGGAATTTATAAAAACAATTGATGAGTGAGGAAAAAGATTAAGAGATAAAGGATTAGATGTGAACTTTTTCGTTATATCTCTATTCTATACTTCCAAATTCGAGGACAAATTTAATTTTAAGGAGGTTATTATGTAACTCCCCAGATTTTTTAATTTCAAAAATATCCCTAACAACCAAATTTAAATTCAAATCTCCTCAGATTTTATCTTCTCCAAAGATATCTTCATAACTAGGAAATAAAAATCAGAATTCTGGTAATTTTAAAATTTGAAATCCTAATTAATTTAAATTTGGAAATTCAGTGATTGTCCAATAAACTTGGACTCTTGGATTATAAATAACCCTAGGGGTTTGAGCCACATATTTTTATTCTGAAAATTGTGGCCGGCCCTAGGTAAGAAAAATCCTTCTCCCCCGTCTTCCTATGTGTTCTACTTCTTTCTCTCATCCCATGGATTTTATTCGGCCTAGGAGAGGAAGTTCCTCCATCTCAATAAAAGAGACACCGGAGAGCACATCCCCGAAAGCTTAGGACAAACTCCGACAAACCCGAAGGTATGTTCCCGGGTGGATTCCTTGTACATAAAATAAAGTATTTAGATATGCATGCTTTCGGGGATTTTTCCCTAGAGATTTATATATGTGATCGGAAACCACGCAGAACCCAAGCGTGTTAGGCGTTGGGCACGCCTGGCAGCGTTGTGCACAACATGCACGCCAGTGCGCGATGAGCACCTGGTGGCAGCACGCACGCCTGGCGACGATGCGCGCATCGAGCGGCGACGTTTGCGCCAGTGCATGATGCACGCCTTGCAGCAATGCGCATGCCAGGATGCGGTGAGTCCCTGACGGCGATGCACCCGCCAGGGTGCGGTGAGCACCTGGCATCGATGTGCGCGCCAGTGCGCGATGCGCGCTTGGCGGTGACACGCGCGTTAGTGCGTGATGCGCGCCTGGTAGCGACGCACTAGTGCGTGGTGACCGCCTAGCGGCGACGCACGCACCAGAGCGCAGTGAGCGGTGCACGGAGGACGCATGATGGCGGAGGATGAGCGCGGGCAGCGACGCACAACAGACGGACGCGGCGATGCACGATAGGCACGGTATGGCGGAGACGCGCACGCCAAGGCGCGATGAGCGGCACATGGCGGGCGCATGATAGCGCAAGACGAGCACAAGCAGCGAGCGGAGGACGGACACGGTATGCGCATGAGCGATGTACGGCCGGAATGGTATGGCGTGCGCACAGTGACGTAGGACGGATGCACGAGTGACGTATTTAGACGATGTGCACGCCAGAGCGCGGTGCGTGCCTGGCGGCGAAGCACGCGCCAGGTCGCAGTGTGCACCTGGCGATGACTCGGGACATGTGTCAAGGCACGGTGAGCGGGGCATAACAGGCACAGGCGGCACATGGCGGATGCGCGCGGGCGGCATATGATAGCGCGACGCATGGCGGGCACAACATGATGACGCGCAACTGGTGGGACGACGGTGGTAGAAGTACATGAATTTTTAATGATCTATTGATAAGAAGAACCTAAGGACTTTGATGAGGTAAGTGTGCAAGATTAATAACAAAAGTAGGACGCCGACCAATTTTTGGAGTCGTAGTGTTAATTATATAGGGCACCTATTTGGCTTCTACCTGGTTCTTGTTATTCAGCTAGCTCCCGCTGTTCAACGAAGAGGATCCACATGCATCCTCCCCTTTTAAGGCATTGGCCGTGGTTAGTGCACCACCACTGGTAGTCAGCGTACCTGGAAGACTCATGAGCAATTAATTAATTTACCCAAAGTCATCTGAAAACACTAATGATATAAGATCTAAGATTGCTAAAGTGATTCATATTAAAGTACTTACACTAATAAATGGATCGTGTATTTCATTATGTCATGATGCTGTTCTAGGGCAGAGGTACAATCCTGATGTTGTTCCAGGATATGTTTACTCTATCTATGTTCTGATGTTGTTCCAGGACATAAGATACAATCCTGATGCTATTCCAGAATATTGTTATTCCCTGATGTTGTTCCAGGATTGATGTATTCCTGATACTGTCTCCAGATAAGGATGATTTTATCTGATGTTGTTCTGGGGTAGATGGTAGGTATGAACCCCTAATGTTGTTCCAGGAGAATAGAGCTATACCTTTATACTTGGCAGGCTTAGATTATATTGTTTTACCAATGATCATTATTAAATTACACAAGCCTGATTTAATACCATCTTGATTATCATTATTCATGCTAATGGCTATTATTCATCTTATCTACTTGATGCCTTACATACTGAGTGTTTTATCCTCATGGGATATCATTTCTCCTGTGTTGAATCCCATAGGTAAATAGGCGTGGTGGATTCCTGATGCTGGTGGTGTGCGATGGCTGACGCTCGTGGTAGATCATATCTGCACATGGATGTCTTTTGAGTCTCTTTTATCATTAGTTATCTCTATCTTTGAATAATTGAGTTGTATGGCAGTTTGTCAAGATATTGGACTCCCTGTTGTTGAGAGACATGTAGACTCACAATTTGTTTACCTTCCGCATTTTTATCTATTGGACATTTTAGTCATCTTTGCCTTGTTTCATTCCCTATATTTATTCTGCAAATTTCATTGACTAGTCAAAAGGTCAAAGCGTAAGTCAAAGTAGCGTCTCCAGGTCCACATCTTTGCCACGTAGCTGGGTGTGGGTTTGGGGGTGTTACAAATATATTCACAGTTAGGTTAATTTACTCATTTAATAAACCATATAGAACATTGATATCTAACTAAAACTAGTCATAATTTGATACATCTTTATGTTAGTTTAGACATGGATAAGTACTTATTTATTAGTTTAGATTTTGAATAATTTTCCGGTTAATTTATACGCATCAAATATTAATTTGTAACAATCCAAAGCCTTAGAAAATAAGATAATTAAATTTTTAAACTTAAATTCGAATTTTTTTAAAAGGAAATAATCCAAAATTCAAAGTAATGAAAAGAAAAGATAACGAAGATAGAAAGGGGAGTTAGTTACACCTACAACTTATTCCACAAGTAAATCATCTAAATTTCTCCTTTCTTATAATGTGTTGGCACGTTTTAGGTTGTTTTTGGCATGATAAGTGGTCTAATGAGTGGATAGTAGTTGATTAGCGGATAAAGGCATAAATAACGAATAATAATTAGTGGATGATTAATGTTTAGAGTTTAGATTAGAGAATTAATAAATAGATATTTGGTAAATTTAGCGGTTTAATTAATATATGAGTATAAAATAATATAAATGGACATTAAATAATCAATTACTAAATTTTTAATATAATATACATTTTTTTTGCAATGTAATAATAATCTATTTGCAATTAAAATTTTGTTATATTCATACATAAAATCAATAAAATTTTAATTTTTTGTGTTCACAATATTTAATTGAGATTTTTTAATAAAAAATACAAAAAATATATGAAGAACATATTATAATTGGAAGTCTAAATTTGGAATGAAAAAATGAACATCTAAATTCTAGACGTTAAAAGTTTTTTAAATTAGCCTACTAACCTTCTAGTGAACCGCTAAATGCTAATAATAAAATTAATTTACCAAACACTTTATTTAGTAGATTGACTTAGTCAAACCGCTAAACATTATTCTAAACTCTATTATTTGCATGATCAAACACAACCTTACTCTCAAACTCTTGAGAATTAAGTGTTTTACTCTCACAAAAAAATAGCTACAATGTTTTATTACCTTACCAAACAAAACTTACTCTTTAGCTAAATAATTTCTATAAATGGTGTTTGAATGCAAGAACGTAGGTTATTGATAAGTTTTAATGTACTATTTAAATGAAAAATACAATAATAAAAAATTTAAAAATTAATTAAGTATTTTAGTTTGATGAGTGTTTGGATGAAAATTTAAAATTAACTTATTTGATTAAATGATAAGAAAGCATAAATTTATTTTTCAAGATAAAAACATTAAACTGAAATAAAAAAATTGTTGTTACTTAAAAATATTAACATAATATAATAAAATTTTCACATAAATTCATGAAATAATATGAAATTAATCTTCGTTATAAAAGTTAATTAGTGTAATTAATCTTTTAATGAAATCTCATTTTTGTTACACCATCAGAAAGGGTTGATATAACAATACTGAATGAATTTCACTTAATAAATTTTGAAAATATAACTTAATAATAATTAAGTGAGTTAATTAAATATAAAACCGAAAACTGAACAAAAAAAGTAAAGTTAAAAGAGAAGAGCAGCATAAAAGATAAAATAGAGGTAAAAAGGAAAGACAACGACAATTAATCACTTAATTCAAACTAAAAAAAATATAATTTTAACAAAAAGTAATTTCACTTAATAACTAACAAAATATAAAATATAATTTATTGTAATATTATATTAATTAAGTAAGTTGATTTGAAGAATTATTTAATTAAACTTTAAGAACAAATATAATTTATAATAATATAAAAAATATAACAATAAAAAATAAAATTAAGGAAAAAAGCGTAAAATAATAAACAAAAATTGAAAGAGAAAAGAAGTTAAAATATGTAAGGTTGGTTATACTATTCAGCAAGAACCATCAAGTTTTTGCTGACGAGAAACATGAGCTGAAAATATAACTTAGTAATAATTAAGCAAGTTAATTAAATATAAAACCGAAAACTAAAACAACAAAAAGGTGAAGTTAAAAGAGAAGAGCAGAAAAAAATAAAATAGAGGCAAAGACGACGACAATTAATCGCTTAATTGAATCTAAAAAATATATTTTTAATATTATATTAATTTAGTGAGTTAGCTAAAAGTTGAGATAATTAAGTAACAATGAAAAATAAAACAACAAAGAAGTAAAGTTAAAAAGTAAAAATAAGAAAAAAAGGGTAAAAGAAAAAAAATTGAAAGGAAAAAAAGTTAAAAATGTAAGGTTGGTTCTACTCTTCAGCGAGAATCATCAAATTTTATGCTAATTCGACCTCGTACGCTGAGAAGCACATTTCGTCACATGATAAAATGCTCTTTCAGAGACAATACAATTTTTTTCTTTGACCTAACTTTTGACTAATTGACAATCAATATGTCGAACAGGTAATTGCGGAAGCTAATATTATACCATAATTAGGATCTAAATCATGTGCAAGACACCTCATCATGAACATCATCACGTTACCAGTGCACCATCAACATCTATTCAAAACCTATCTACTTGTAATACTAAAAGTAGGTGAGATAATTATGCAATGAGTTATGAAGCCCAATATATAAAGAAAATAAACAATAGAAAAATCATATGTAAAAATATGATGAAGGAAATTAAAATAATAATCAATATATTCCCTCTCATTTACTTTACCTTTTTACCTTCTCCTTTAAATCTTTTACCGTATCATTAATTATTCAATTGCATCGTGGTTGTACAATGCTTGCCTATCAAGTCATGTTCAGTATGTTCTTGTCCAATTCAATCTTTTACTTTGCATCTTTCATTTCATTATTATTGATCCATCAGTGGAAAAAATATCAATTGCATATGATGTCCATTATACTCAATAATCAATATGTTCAAGCTCAATTAATACTTTACTTATGACCACTTCATTCTTCACTATTTATCTTATCCTAAATTGTTTAATTATTACAATCAATAGTGAGTCTTTACCAATATATAGAAGATTCATATTTGTTCCCCAACACCAATATGACTAACTAGGCTATCAATAATCTCAGAAGGAACCCAATAATCCCCAATAGTCTCTGTAGAAACTCAATATCCAATGAAGAAACATAATAGCCCTCGAAGGAACTCAATAGTCCCTGAAAAAAATTCAAGGAATAAATCCCTCAGTTATTGGGGTCATCCTCCTCATACGTAATTTCAAATATAATTATTAATAATTTTCTTTTAAACCTTATTATTAGTTGAGCAAGGTTATCGCTTGTGTTCAACTAACTGATCATCGTACATTAAACCAATTCTAATCAATCAATACAATTAAACATATTCATATAATAAGTTGTAGGAACCAATCATCTCAATTGACCCCTTCCGAAGGGAACCAGCCTGTGTCCTTTGCTTCATAGTGTGGTCCAGGTTCAAGATGACCCAACCTATGATTGCTTCAACATTATAATTTGACACATCACGTGTTTGGAGGCAACACGGTCTGAGTCAAGTAGTTTCCAATTGCCAAATCAGTGTTTCTTATCAACCATGGAACGTGGTCCGCGTTGGGGTGACGTGACCCATTTCTAGGGTTGGGGCTTCAAGGGCCACTGTCGACCAAAGAACGTGGCTCGTGTTCTGAAAGCGCATGGCCAATGTTCTGAGGCATCGATTGATCCATGTTCCAATACCGTTAAGGAACACGACCCACATCAAGGCACGACATGATAAGATTCCTGCGTTCAGATGTAATTATGAGAACATGACCTATGTTTGAGCAACGAGACCATTTCTGCAACATCAAACACGATCTTTGTTAGGATGGGATGCGGTCCATTTCGGTCTTCGTTACTATCCAGTAGCACGGCTCCCGTCCGAGCGGTGTAATTGTACTATCCAACGTGTTCTATGTTCAATTTCTAAGTTGATGATAGTTGAGACTCCACATCCCGAAGTCAATTAAGGCATCATCTTATTAGTACTTTGGTGCAATAATTCTGACCTTAAACTCAAGGAGAATAATTATAATTTTCATGTAAAACCACTATTCTATCATATTTATATGAAAATCCTTAAGTTTGATCCTCTTAACTACTACATACCTCTATTTGCAGCCAAACTCTCTTCTTCTTCCTTGCCGTAGCTTCATCTCATTCCTCCGAGATGAACCTTTTTCTAGACCTCTTCTCCTACATGATGATATGACGTTATGAGGAGAGAAGGAGAGTTCCCATCATCATTATTCTTTTAGGTGTGTGTTTGGTAGAGCCATTGAAAACTAGCTAGGCTTGTTTTTTGCCTTAGTTCTCCAGTCCAAACGATGCCATAAAATGTCTCCCTCTCTTACAAAGGAGGAATGGGAGACAAATTCAATAGAAGAGGAGGAGGAAGAAGAATGACGAGAACATTAAATTCATCAAAGGGGTATGTTGTGAAGGATTCCTCATCGATATGGCATTTTCAATAGATGAAGTATGTTTAGGTTTTTATCTAAATCAATTCGATGTGTTGTTATGATGAGTTTATGATCATTTCATGAGTTCATCACTTGTTTTCAAATTTTTATATTAGATTAAATTGGGAATTTCATAGATTATATTTGTAAAAATTATACATCATGGATATGAAATAATTACATTTAGCAGTTAGCTATTGGCATTTGATAGAAAGGATAAATCCTAGCTAACCAAAACCTAGCTAAAGATAAACTTGAGGTTAAAAATTTGGTTGATTATTTGGATATCTTCTAGACCTCCAAATATTGGAAATTGATTTCTCTTTGTGTCTACTTCCATGGGCTTTGGAATAATATCAATTCAATATGCATAGAGAAAGTTATGCACTAATCTTTAAGGGTCACTCTTTGTAATTCCCGATTCACGTCCAAGGTCCAATGCGGGCCGTGTTTAATCCGAACATGGACCATGCTTTAGACAAAGATTTTAAAATCATATTTAAATAAACTAATAGAGTTTTTTTTTTACTATGAATTGGATTTAAATAATAGTTTTATTTTGTTTAAATTGAGTAAAGCCTTGAAACCCATATAAATAGATGTCTTGAGTATGAGGGAAGCCCTCAAAAGTTATGATTTTCCTCAACCTCTAGCCGCCACAGAAGTTCTCTCCCCTCTCCTCTCTCTCTTCTTCTCTCCTTTGGTGCAAAGGTAAGAACCTGAGACCCCTCTCTCTTGTTCTAGATTTTCTCTCCCTATCTCTCTCTCTCCCTCCCTCCCTCTCTCTCTCTTTCTCTCTCTCTCTCTCTCTCTCTCTCTCTCTCTCTCTCTCT